>CM055029.1:8336471-8398771 GCA_029204005.1 Salix udensis | reverse complement strand
TTAGAGCCTATAATTGAGCATGTTTTACCTTAATGGAGCCTTAACATTTCAATTTCATTGAATCCCAAATAGTCTCCGCAGTCTTCTTATTGAGTATAGTCCCAATAATAGTCCTATCCATAGCTTGAAATAAATAGTTTTTGACCTTCTAATCTTTCAGTTTCTCTTCTTCATTTTTTCGTTGTCCCTCAGTTGGCTCTACTCCTTCCATCATTACAAAAGTCCTATTTTTTATCAAGCTCCAATATTCTTTTGATCTTAGGAAGTTTTTCATGAGCATAGCCCAATGGTCATAAATGGCCATTGAATTGTGGAATTGTTGGCTGCACAAAGCCTGTTGCCATGATTTTCCGAGTCTTCTTTGTTTGCAATTATTCTTTTCATTGCTTCTTGAGACTATAGTTTCTTGAAACCCTCAATTTTGTTTTTTTATAAGAGTTCTGATACCATGTTGAAACTTTTCACTTTATTGACTACCAAAGCATGACTCTATACAAGATGAACAAGACGTAGTAACAAAAAATTGATTAACAACTACCTATCTTCATGCTAAGTGATATCTTCATGCTAACAGTCTTGTAACTAATCACAATAACTACAAACCTTTATTAACAGTCTTGTAACTAACACATTAACTAACTCTAACTATGACAACTCAATATTCTGATCATTTTCTAAAAAAGATGGGGTTTTTTTGCTCTGGATTTTGTCTTATTTAACATTATCAAGACTTTTATGGTATTCTATACAAATAAGTTTTAGGCGTTCAAGGGAAAAGTTATATAAAAAAGTTTCTTCTAATTGTGACGAACCAATCAATAAACAATGGAGCCAAATTATTATGTTTTGAGATTAGTATCTGCAAGTATTTGTATTTTATCTAGTAGTGTCCTAAATCATGCAATTGGCTGCATTTTATGGTTCTAGAAGAGCTTCGTTTACAATGTTTTTGATGGATCAATGTTATTAATTTTAGGGACATGAATTGTGAATAGTTCTACTGTATAAATTAATCAACATGAATTTTCGGTTTTTCACATATTTGTAGTGAGTGAAATTATGCAAATACCCCAGAAAAGACAAAAATAAAGGCCTTGAGTTGGGGGCATTGTGATACTTCATTCCTGGTTTTCATGGTTATCGCTGGGATCTAGGGGTGTATAGGTAATTTTTCTATTTTTTTCAGATTTTTTATGACGCGCCTATAATATTTCATGCGCCCGCGCCTTTTCAGGCAATGCGCGTTGAGTCGTTTGGCCATGGAAACTGTCCAGTAGCCGTATCACTTGGTGCGTTGCCATGTCCTCTTCCTCCCAATTCGGCACGTGTCTGATTAAGGTGGTTGGTGAATCGCTGGTGGATGATTTTTAGTTTTTTCTCCCTTTTCTATCTCCTACCACCAGAAAATACATGTAAGCCCTTTATGTTTATGATTGTTTTATTTTAGTCCATGTTCTTTTTATTTCAATTTTATTCCTAATTTCTGAAGAAATTTTGATTATTTTCAATTGTCTCCTTCAATTGAAACTAATTATATATGTTGATTTTCATTCCAGTCCTTATTCTTTTGATTTTTGGTTTGTTTTTTGTTCCTTTATTTTTTTTGGTATGCACGTTTTAATTTGTTTTAATTTTTTTCTCCAATTGAAATTGGTCATACATGCTACTTTTCATTTTGGTCCTTGTTCTTTTATTTTTTTAACAAAATTATACAACAAGTTTTTTTAAAATGCCTTTATTTATTTCGGCCCCAAAGTTTTTATTTGTTCCAATTTTTTCCCTCGATTGGAATTAAATATATAATTATTTTTTTTCATTTCGACTCTTATTTTTTGAATGTTTTATTTTGTATTAATTCCTTTGTTTTTTTTTCAATCCTTCTTGGACAATATTTATTTTTTACCCGTATTTATGCATCTATGATTTTAGTTTTTGTTTTAAATTTTTTGTAGTTTTATTTTTATTCAGTTCAGTAATAAAATTTTAATTTATATTTGTGATCATTTTAAAATTAATATTTTCCTCTTTTTCCTTTTTTTTTGTGTTTTTTGTTATTTTTATATGTTCTTCGGATTATATAATTTTATGGTTTTATTGTTTGAGCAATAATAATGATAATTTTAGTGATTATTTTTTTATTGATTTTTTGTAAAAATATGCAAATTTTTTAAATTTTTTTTGGGGGTAATTTAATAATTTTAATTATTTGGGAAATAATGTTGATAATAATTTTAATTGTCATAGTCATCATAATGACGGTAACATAAGGATGAATTTTCAATTATGTTTCTCTTTTTTCTTTTTTATAGATAGAAAATTAACTACTTATTTTTGTTATTTGATTACTGCAAATATTTTTAAAATTTATATTTTGTTTGTTGAGTTTAATTAAATTGGATTATAAAATAAACTAATCCTAATATAGTAAATTTCGATAATTCAAATATCCATTTTTTTTTCTCAATGATGATGATAATTTTATACTGGATGATTTCATTGAAAACTTACTAAATAGATAAAATTATCAATTTAAAATTTATATATTTTATAAGAAACTTGCACTTACAAGAATTTTGCACAGATTTATTAATTTGCTTAAATTTATATTATAATAAAAAAAATCTTATACAATAAACATTTTTTTTTGCATTGAAAAAAACATGTATTTGGCTGCGACAAAACGCAGATAAGTGACTAATATATATAAATATTAAGAATTACTTTTTTATAATGATTTTAATAATTAAAAAAGTAACATGCTATGATGCTAAGTTCGGTGAAAAGGAATAATAATCATTATAAACTAAAATAAAGAATTAATAATTATTTATTGCTTCAAATGCTGTAAAACAGATATTTAATAAAAAACAATTTCAATATCCACAATTGACAGACTCAGCATATGCTTGCTGCCAAGCAAAGTGAAAATTCCATCGCAATCATTGTGCTCTATGCAGATGTGTTGTAGCGTCGCAATTGAACGCCAACAAGTTGCTTCTAATAATTGAATTCAATTTCAAATTTCTCTTTCCCTGTACATATACACTTTTCTTCTGTCTAAATTTATCTCTCATATTCCAATTCCAAGTTTTCGTTCTTGAATCAAATTCCTATACGAAGCAGTTGCACAGATTTTCCGAGTTAAAAAGATTCTCTACAAGGTGAGACTTTTTTTTTTTTTTGTGATGAAACTTGCTGAGCCCCTATGGTATCTTACCAGCTATTTTTCCTGCGGTTTCTCGGCGTCCAAACGGATCGTTGAGCTACTTTTGTTCTGTATTTGATGCTATTATGATTCCATTTTGAAAATCTGAAGTGTTTATCAGATCTGTCATGCTGTTATTTGAAATTTTAATGATTTTTGTGAGCTTTGTTTTGGAGACACGAGGATCGATGTTTTTTGAGTGTTGGTTTGGTTTTGGGATTTCATGGAAGCACAGAGACATCAAAATCTTGCTCTTTTTTTTCTTGAATTGCTTTCACTGAATCCTGAGGGCATTTGAATTCTATGTTTCTTTATTTAGTGACGGGAATCATGTCAAATTTAATGGGTATGATTTAGATGCGCATAGAGTAGCATGCTAATGACCCAGATCATGGGTTGCAACTGCTGGATGATGAAGGCGCCTGCTTTATTGTTTAGATTGGATAGAATGATGAATAAAATGTGAAATAATTCGCATTCTTGTAAGGGTTTTTTTCTCTAAAAAAAACTGTTATGCATGATATTGAATTATTGACAATAAGGAGGCAGCTTATCCAATTCAATGCAGAGCTGAAATGTCTCTGTGATTTGAGAAAATAACAATCCAAAAACAGAACTGGGAAAACCTAAGAGTGGTAATTGTTGGAGATACACTTGAAATTGTGGCGTCGCATTTTGTAACCACTTGAATTGTGCTAACACGCAACATGTTGATGTCTGCTTGCGTTTGGGGCCTTGGAGCATTGCTAGATAACATTCTACTTATGAAAACCACTTTGCTTACAGTTCATGGGATAACTAGGTGGTCTTCGAATGGATTAAGTTGTATGTCCTCAGACTTGATCTAAACAATAGAATCTACTTTCTGAGTTGTACCCAATAGCCTTGATCTTTTTTGCCCCCCTTAGGACTGTGTCTTGGGCTATGACACTCTAAAATGAGTCTACTAAAAGAATTCCATTTCCCCGCCTACAGATAGAAGAACCCAATTCCTACAGTGATGAATATAAGCGCAATTGAAATTCTGGGGGAGTTATACATTTGTGTATTGATAAGACCATTCACTGTTTCTTGCAGACAAGGAGGAAACAGCTTCTTTTATCGTTTCTTGATGCTCCTTGGTGTAGGTCATATGCTGCCTTGTGAGTAAAACATAATGCAAGGCTGGCCATCACCTAACCAAGAATCTAAAGTTGCCTATTTTCGTTTCAGTGGTGCACCACCACATGAGACCTTATTGTGGCAGAACGCCCAACTACTTTTCTTACACCCCTTTTCAACCTCAACCAGAAAAGGCATTCTGATTTTCTTGTTGACAAGGCTGCTTGGTTGGTGCCTCTCTATTTTCTATTTGGTTTGGACACTTGTTATGCAACATGTGGCCACTGGAGAGTTGGCCATGGTTATTTAGCTGGACAATTTGACAATCTTTGGCATTTATTATGTGGCAAGTGTGGTAGATCTAAAGTTCTGGCTTGGAAAAGCATTTTCTTTTGCTATCTTTTCCTCCACCTTTCTATGCCTTGGGCATACAGTTACTTTTACTTGGTGCATAAGCACAAGTTCTGGGGTGGTGGTTTTTTTTTTCCTCTAAAAAATGGGATAATGTAAACATAGCTTTATGTTTTATGATACATTGTTGTATAACATAATGTATATAGCTTAATATATGTAATAAGCTGCTTACAAGCACCTGTACCACAGAGATTTAAAGATTTTCCCTTTTCTAATTTTGATTGCATCTCTTTTCTCTTTTTCTTAACCTACTGTCCCATGTCACGGTCATTTTTTCATTACTACATTGGAGGCATTATGACTTATCGCGTTTCATTTACTACAGTTCATCTTCTTGATTGAAATGTTTCTTTGTTAAAATCAGGAAGAGACCAATATTTTAATCTTATTTCTAAAAACAGGTATCCTCTTGAGAGCCCAAGGTTTTCTTTTGCTGAACTTAATTGTGGGATTGGCTAGCAGAAGCAGGAAATGGTGAAAAGGTTATCTATTGATTGCCTTGATATCTGTTCTACCTTCACATAAAAGTTATGGGAAGAGTATCTTATTCAATTCTGTGTCACAGGTATGGAGTGTCTTGAAGCATATGATATATCATGTTGCAGTGTGTAGAAAGATTTGTAACCTCCGTCCTGCGGTGTTTTGATATTGATCTATACAAAAACTCAAGAGGCCTTGAAGATCCTGAGCTTCTTGCGAGGGAGACGGTCTGTACGTACCAACCAAATTTTTATGATAACTTTGTTAATTTCTTCTTTGATTCAGCTAATGGGTCCCGTCTGCTTCTTATTCTTAGTATCATTAGTAAACAGAAAACACTTAGATTTTATGCAATATGTCTTAGTAAGTGGTTTAGCACTGTTTATTTCTTCTTCAGCTTTGACATTTTGTTTTGGATTATGAAAGTCTTGCCAGAAAAGTTATCTGATGATGAATGTTGTAAATACCTTTTGTTATTGGTTTCATTTCTGCTGTGAAGATATTCGCTCATTGTAATAGTGCTTTTATGTGACAATAAAAAAGGATTGTCATATTACAGTCTTGTTTTATGTATGATGAATATAATATCTTTAACCTTACTGATAATTCAATTGACAATTGTGTTTTTGCTAACCTTGGATGCAGTCAGTGTAAGTGAAATAGAGGCATTATATGAGCTCTTTAAGAAGATCAGCAGTGCCGTGATTGATGATGGGCTGATCAATAAGGTTTGTTTATTCTTCTAGCTGGCCATTCAAAATTCGTTTTAGGCATAGCTGGCTTTGTGTTTTTGTCTTCATATGAATCCAGTGGTTCCTCTAACAATGCCACGTTTCATTTTCTTCATGTAAATGCTACTTCCTTATAATTATTCTAAAATGCCTCTATGAATTTTTCTCTAATTTTCTGATATAGGAGGAGTTTCAATTGGCGTTGTTCAAGACAAACAAAAAGGAGAGCTTGTTTGCTGATAGGGTACTTTTCTCCTGTCATTTCCAAAATCTAATTCCAATTGTATCCTAAGAATGTTCTATTTCTTGAGGTATTTGGCCCATTTGTTAATTATCTTTCGTTTGCTACTGTCTTATGTTTCTTATTGATTACAGGTGTTTGACTTGTTTGATACAAAACACAATGGGATACTAGGTTTTGAAGAGTTTGCCCGTGCCCTCTCTGTTTTTCATCCGAATGCCCCAATTGAGGATAAGATTGAGTGTATGTCAGAGATTGATAATTTTCTCATCTTAAGCCTTCTTTTCTTTTGCCCCTTGTGTATGGTCAAAGTTATTTTGAGCATACCTCAGACATGCACTAACTCGCATACCTTTTGTGCTTAAAGATTTGGTGTCTTAGCATGTAACTAGGATGATGGATTTTGAAATGGTGCTCTTAATTTTCCAGGCGTTCATACCTGGTGCTCTATTTAAGTTATCTTGTTATGTGCCATTGCAGTTTCTTTCCAACTTTACGATCTAAAGCAGCAAGGTTTTATTGAAAGACAGGAGGTACATTTCATTGTCTAAGGGTTACCTTTGGGTTATTTGATTCTTGAACTCCTTTCAATTTTGTTTATTTATTTGATTGGTGCGTTTAGACTCTTTATCAACTTGTTGATGCATAGGTGAAGCAAATGGTAGTAGCTACTCTTGCTGAATCTGGCATGAACCTTTCAGATGATGTTATAGAAAGTATAATTGACAAGGTGCTCCCTCGTATTAATCAAATTTTTTCTTTCTTGTTGAATAAATGGGTTCTTGAAAGTTTTCCACGCCATTGTACTTTCTTGCAAGTGCTGGAAAATTTTCAGATTCTGAAGTTTGGAAGTCTTGTTTCAGACCTTTGAGGAAGCTGATACAAAACATGACGGGAAGATTGACAAGGAAGAGTGGAGAAGCCTTGTTTTACGCCATCCATCCCTTCTGAAGAATATGACACTCCAATACCTCAAGTGAGTTCAAAATACACATGCTCACTTCTCTTTCTCACTAGGTGCTACTGTAATGTTATGGGATTTTCATGTCAACCAAACAATGTTTTTTGACATTTCAAACCATTGATGGGTGAGAGAACATGGAACTGGTTAGCAAATATTTCCATGTTGAACATGATGCCAGTGGCAAGCTATGACTCAGTTTCTTTATTTCCTTGTGCAGGGACATCACCACCACATTCCCAAGCTTTGTTTTCCACTCGCAAGTCGACGATACCTGAATTCAAGGCATCTGTATCCGAGGTCTAATACACTCTGGTTTTTATGGTTTTTTTTCTCCACATAAAATGTGGTCTTCTCATACGTAAAGGGCGGGGGAGAGGGTGTGTATATTTTATTTATTTGTTCGTTTGATTATCTCTGGTTGTGAGCATTTTATTTATATTGAATGGATGGACCATTTCTTTTCAAGCTCTGGTGTTGATGACTTTGAGATTTGTACTTCTCTGAAGTTATGATGAAGGACGAGGGATAGAAATTTCATACTGAATCACCAGGCACTTGACATAACTTGGTTTTACTTCGTTTGATAAAAGACAAAACAGAAAAGATAAAAACACGACTTGGTTTCACTTGGGTTGAGTATTTCGGTTTTTTGTTTTTGTTTTTGTTTTTGATTTCAAAATGTCAATCAAAGCAAAGGAAACATGATACTTAATTTTGTATCATGCTTTGTTTAAAGAACCCAAAGATAATATTGGTTTTTGATTGATGTTTTGTGATAGTAAGTTTATACACAAACTTACTCCACCCATTAAAAAGAAGCCTAATTTTTTTCATTGTGTTTCATGCAAGGCTGGCACAACTCGAAAGCATGTGTTTCCGAGGAGGGTAGAGAAATGAGAGGAAACTTGCTGCAGTATCCAATTCAAGTGAGCACAAGTGGGAAAGCCATGAAACATTTCCTCGATAATTAATTAAAAATATTTAAAATTAGCATGCCATGTAAACCAAAAGAAACACAAGTGAAGAAGAATAGCAATTAAAAGAAAAAATTATAAATAAATTTAGAAATAACTGTAAAAATGATTAATTGAAGGAAACTAAAATTGCATGCATGGGGTTAACCATCTTTTCTAGTTGCTAGTTGACTTATTTATACTGGTATAGTATTAGAGTTTAATGTAAATACCTAAATCTAGTCCTAAACAGACTATTCATATCAGATAAGAAGATTACATAATGAATTCTAAAACTTGTTAATTAAATCAAATCCAGAAGTTTCCAAAAGAAATGTTAAATATTCGAAGTGCCTTAACAAGTTCTTCCATTTCAAAACCTAAATATGAGAAGTTTCGAAACCAACTTATGAGAAGTTTCTGCCAGGAATTGCAGCATGACATGATTTAAATTTGATTTCTTCATGCAATCTCAGACACTATTTCACGAAGTAGAAAATAATTTAGTCTTGTATTGCAAGTAACATATTTGAGTCTAATTATCAATGAGTGAAGTAATTTTTCAAAATTAGACCGAAAGAACAACTCCCACATTTGTTTCGGAGGGAGCTTAGAGATCATTTGGTGGAGTGAAAGAAAGAGATGATGATAATAAAGACAGGCCACCAAGAACAGGACGAATCCCGTCATCGATGCCATGATATTGAATTGAAACCCCCATAACTTCAGCATAAAGAGGAAAGGCTTGTAAATAAATACAAAAATAAAAAATAGATTTAATCCTTTATGTTTATGGGTAGAAAGGAGTTCCAATTTGAATCTTGTTTTTCACCATGCAGAGTGGTGTGAAAAACTGTGTCGTGTGGTTGTGTTGCCTCGTTTTGCTGTAATGCTTTCTGTCACTCCTTAATTCAGCATGCTTTCTGTCAATTATATGAAGAAAATCATATATAGTACATGATCTGGTGATAAAAATTTGAAATTAAATGGTTTTTTTTGTTTGTGATCTCAAGTTCGAGTCTTATAATTGTTAATATAATGATCAATAAAGATTTATATAATCATTATGAAATTAAGTGGTTTGTTTTCCTTGTGATTTCAAGTCGGAGTCTTATTGTGAAGGTTTATATAATCGTTATGAAATAAAGTGGTTTCTCATTAATAAAAAAGAAAAAAAGAAAAAATAAAGTAAGCAACGATGACTTTTTGTGAAGCTGGTCCTCGACAACATATAATTCACGTACGCTTTTCTTCGTTTTTACTTTACTTATGAACGAATAAACCTAGGAATCATGTTGCTTCATCGTTATTTATCGAGATAATTTTTTTATTTATCAAATCTAAATCAAGTGAGGACTTGAATGGAAAGGTTTTTTGTTGTTATTTTTCTTACGAGTCAAGTAGATAATTATTTCTTACTAGAACGAAAAAGAAAAAACACAAGGTCCAAACCGAGATATAAAGAAACAATAGAAAGAAGATGATCCTTGCTCGCATAACCTCGGTTCCTATATATGTTTTTGAGATAGCGAGAGACAAACAAGGAGAGCCTGAACAGTTTGAAAATGACTTTCTTACGAGAAATCACCACATCAACGGCTTTCTACGTGCAGCTGTCGATCATCCTGTTGATCACCATCATGCAACACTCAAAAGCCAGGGAATTACGGCCGTCCGATCATGGGCTGGAGTACCAGAGCCTGCCGCCAACAGCGGCGAAACTTCCTCCTCACATGAAACACTTCTTTGGAGCATCTAATTCAGCGACGAGAAACACGATGCCGCCTTCAACTGGTGCTGCATTGCCCAGAGCAAACTCAGGCGACACGTCGTGGTGGAGAGCTGCTGGCGGTGGCGGTAAGGGCGGTGGCGGTAAAAGCGGTGGTGGTGATCATGTGAAGCACCTGCTGTTGGTGGCAAGTTTGGTGTGTGGGGTAGTGGGTTTGGGTTTGCTAGTTTCTTCTGCTTTCATTTGCTACCACTTTATTAGGCATAAAACCCGACCCTTCATCATCATCAGCAGCAGCAGCAACAGCAACAGATCATAATCATAGGAGTATTACTGTATATGATGCTCAAAAGTAGTAGTGCTCTTACTTCATTGTTTTCTTTTTAATTTAATTTAATTTGGGTTTAGTATTTAAATACTATTTTATAGTTTATTTTGTTATAAATAAATCTAAGTAAAGCTGTACGAGAACTTTAAATCATATGTATATGTAATCAGCTCATCTCGAGCTCGAGTCCGGCCCTTATTATGTCTCAGGAATTGTGTTTGTTTTTTGCTGGCCTACTTTGGATTTGAAATTTAAGTTTATTATATAATTTTTATTTCTTGGCAAATAAAATGTTATTTCTTACTAGCCCATTCACATATAAAAGGTTATCAATGAAGTGAGTATTTGAGAGTATGGTTGAGATTGTTTATAAAAATATTTTCTGTTCAGAAAATAGATCAAAATGATTTTTATTTTATTTTTTAAAAATTTATTATTGACATCAGCACAAGAAAATGATTTAAACACATCAATTTTTTTAAAAAAATTTTAAGTAAAAAATAAAAAAATTCATTTCTTTTTCATAAAACATATTTGAAACGTAATGACAGACCGGGCAAAAGAGTCTAAGCATTCTTCTTTCTTCTAACCGATTTATTTTCAAATACAAAATGCATAGTTTTTTAATAGGTTTTTATTCTTTTTTATTACATGTAATTAAGACAAAGCAGTGAGAACCAATTCCTAGAATTAATTTTGCATTAGTTTTGGTTCCATAAAACTAGTATAAATAGGGGACGAAGGAGAAAGGTTCTACATAACTTGAATTAGTTTTCAAGCCCTAATTATATTTTTAAAGAAAAATAGCAAAACAAATCCAAAAAATATATTTTTGAAGTATTTACATTGTTTTTTTTTATTTTGTATTTTTAACATCTTTTCCAAAATATTAAAAACTATAAAATTTACTATTGATACGTTAAGTTTTTAACATGTTCCTTCCTAGTCATACACCACCAACCAACAACCTTCTCTTAACCAAAATAGCCTCTACAAACAGTCCAGCAACACCACAACCACAATCACTTTATTTCTACCATTTTTGAAAACAAAAACATACACTTAAACAGACCAAACTGTATTTGTTCGAGATATTTGGATATGGAAACAAATTAGAGAATAAATTAGAGAATAGAACAATGGCTTAGAGGTGTGAAAAGAATATTATCTTTAAGGTGTTTATTTTTCAACACAAAGAGAACACCTATAGGATAAAACGATGCCTTATAAATCTCTTAAAAGAATAAGAAGATAAGACAAAAAGAAGAAAATATGTTTTTCATGTCTTTCTGTTTAATATATTAAGAATGTATATATAGGTAGACTTGGCAGACTTATAATATATTGATGAAACAATATGATTGTTCAATGAATAGTCACTTTAATGAAATAATATGATTGTTTAATATTTAGCTTTATTCCAACAGTCATATCTATCAAATTTCAAGTTTCAACTTCCCAAGTGTCAAGTGTTATTTTTTTCTTTTTTATTCACTTACAAACAACACCAACAATCCCCCACTAGTTTGTAATGAATGTCTTTTCACTTGATAGAATTATGCTTACAAAGAAGTATTATGTAATTTAAAACAAAAAAATATATATATAAATGGAAAAGCACTGTAGCAAGCCACAATGTTTTGTGAGGAGATGAAAGCTGGCCCGGACATCCCGGTTATCAACAAAATAAAGTGGATCCGGGGATTAGTTGTGGTGCGCGTAAGTTGGTCTAGACACCCCGGTTATCAAAAAAATAATTGGATCCGGGGATTAGTCGTGGTGCGCGTAAGTTGGCCTAGACACCCCGGTTATCAAAAAAATAATTGGATCCGGGGATTAGTCGTGGTACGCGTAAGCTGGCCTGGACACCCCGGTTATCAAAAAAATAATTGGATCCGGGAATTAGTCGTGGTGCACTTAAAATGGCCCGGACACACTGATTATATATATATATATTATAGTGGGAAAGCACTGTAGCAATCCACAGTGAAATGTGTGGGGAGCTACAATGCTTTCCCCACACTGTTTGTATGTATAGTTAAACACCTTAGGACGTCTATTTGTAACTTCATATTATTTTTTGAACAGATTGCTAAACTATTATAAAACTTAGGAAAAAAGGCTTATTATTGTGTATAAAGTTTAGATTGTTCAGACATTATTTGATTTGAATTGATGTGTGTATTTTATTTGATCATTTATGTTGATTTGCATATTTACTTTTTGGGTTATGATTTTCTTTTGGCCATTAAATATTGGTGTATAATTTATGTTTGGTTTTGTGTTGATTTTATTATAATTAGCATGAGATTTGAACGAAGTTCATCAAATTAATAAGATTTTGTGTGGATTTTCTTGCAATTGCTTGGTTTTGAGTTGATGAACGATAATTCATCTTGAGTTGACATCATGGTCAAAATAGTTTGATTAAAACTTTGTTTTGTGTTTTTGCTAAACATTAATTTAGTACCTTTTTAATTTCTGAAAGATCATTTTGCAATTAATTTGAGTTCCTCATTTTTTTACCCTCTCATATTTAATGTTTGGAGTTGTGACCTATTTGCGAGGCATTTTTATAGTATTAAATAAATTAATTGTTTTTCACAAAAAAAATAAAAATCTTTCTTTCAAAAATACAGCTTTATTCTAAATTGTACATGACCAAGTTTCTCAAATATAAATTGTATTTTCATAATTTACTATACTAAAAAATCATTAAAAAAAAATAGTTATACATAGGACATATACACTTTATTTTATTTTTACTTTAGAGAAATTATGTTTGAACTTAATAAGATAAGAATGTTTTTACCAAGAAAGACTTTTCTTAAACCTTAGACAGGCCAACAGTTAGAAAACACAACAATATCCTTACAACAGACAAATAAACAATATAGTTTATCTTAGATAAGATGTGTTATGAGTGATATGCTCTTTATACACAATCAATGCTCTTATCTTGACTTTGAGATTAGTTAAGGTCTCTAATGATAAAAAAAATATATATATGTTTTATGCAAAATTAAGAGCGACAAATCTCAATTAGAGGATTACCCATTTTTTTCACTCAAACTCCAATCTTAATATCAAGCCTAGTAAATTCCAACAAAGATTAATGTAATAATCATATTTATCCACTTGTCTTTTGGCCTTAAGAGTTTTTTTTATCTTTGCATTTTATTAAAATTTGTTAGTGTTTTTATATTATTTTAATATGTTATGTCAAAAATAATTTTATAAAATAAAAATAATATTATTTTATATATTTGCAAAATGGTATTAAAAGAAAGACAATTGGGTTAATAAGAGAGAGAGAGAGAGGCGTGCATGGCAATACATGGGTCATACATATTATTTGTTTATTTATTAGCCCTGCATAGTTGTCTATGGATTTCTTTTTTTTCTCCTACCTTAAAAAATTATAATTGTTCATTTTTTGTTTTACCTTTTTAACTTTAGTCCTTATTCTTTTTATTTCTAATCTCTTTATCTTGCCTTTTTATAAAAAAAAATATTTGTTTTAATTTTATCATTTAGTCTTAATTTATTAGCCCTGCATAATTGTCTATTATTGTTTTTCAATTTGTTTCTTATTCTTTTAATTTTTTTCTTAGCCTTTATATAAAACTTTTATTGGTTATTTCATCATTTAATCCAATTTTATTTTATATTATTTTTTTAATTTTATTTTCTAATCCTCTTGTTAAATTTATTATTCTTTTTAGTTAAACTCTCACATAGAAAATTTGTTATTCCCCTATATTTTATTTTTTAATTCTTTTTTAACATTTTGAATGTTTTTGAGTGATTTATTTTCCATTTGATCTTTCAGTGTTTTATTCATTGAGGATTGGACTTGGTGGTTTATTCATACATGATACTCTTATTTTAATGACCTAGGTCACGGGTTTGAGAAGCTAACAGAGTTGACATTCTTTTTTTACTTTATTTTATTTTTTATCTCTTCATTTTACATTTTTATTTTTAAAATAACATGTGGTTTTTTCAATTTCTATTCTATTTGGTTATGACAACTCATGACCTAGAATACATGTTTAGCAAGTTAACCAGGACAGACTCGTATCTTAATCCTCAAATTATATGTTTATCATGCTAGCTCAGGTTGACCCACTCTGGTTTCTTATCCCTTTGTTACCATATTCCATCCTTTTATATTTAATTGGCTGAAAATTGAGCATCAAATTTTCCACTATTAGACAAAGATTTTGTCCCCGAGTCATCTTGGTTTCTTTCTTGAGAATTTTTTTTTTGTTCATTTGCTATCATTGCTTGTTTTTTTTATTATTATTATTCAAATAAAATACAGTTATTTGGCTAGTCGAGACTATAACCTAATTTATTATTGGATTTTCTTTTTCTTTAAAACGCACTAACAACAACACCTAAATATTTTATGAGAAAAGATAGCAAGGACTGGCGGCATAGCATGGGCCCCACCTAGTCCTTAAAACATATTTGATTATAAAGACAAATAAAAATAAATTCTCGATTCTTTCTTATAATAAATAAGTTTTTTTCCCAATTTTTTGCTCTTCTAATTTCTAAACAGAAGGAAAGGAACCTTTTAGAATAAGTGAAGAAAATATTATTTCAAGTTAGTTTGAAAAACAATAATAATGCTTATTATTCAAAATTTGTATTAATTATTCAAAATATACACATACCAATTTAAATGAGATCTTGCAAAGAGGAGGAGGAGGGAGGGTCATTGCTAGATTGCTTGAGTTTTTCTTGGATTGGACCGGTACTTCTCATTGAGCTAACAATAATTCTTGAGCAATGCAGAGTTCTGTTCCCGGTTTACTTATCTTTTGAAAACTTGGCCAGCAAGAATGGAAAACAGCAAATGTTTGGACATAATAATGTTCTCCAACTCTTCATGATGTTTTTTTTTGAACAATTCTATTCTGTACAAAGTACGAATTTTAATATGTGAATTGCTGACTGTCCTGTACAAATATGGTATGAACAGATTGGGATATCAAAAAAATCATGTCTGCTTCGTCTTCTTCCCTGCAAGAATTGGCTGGATCTGCAAATGCCTGTTGAAGGCCTCGTTGAAAAGAAAACGAGTCTGAAAGGCTGATATGATTGGGAGCCAAGCTAAAACTGCTACGGGTGCGAAAAGGGCCACGCTCATTCCATAATCATATGCCCTGGCAAGAACCCTAGTGAAATGCCACAATCCAGTCTCGTCTATCTTAGGCCTTGCAGCCTGCGCAATCTGACAGACCAAAATATGAGCAATGATAGCTGGGATTGATGTGTTTTCAAGAAAGAAAAAATATTCAAGATGCTTACCAGTATCAAGCCCCATCCAGTGGGTAAGAATGCCAGACAGCAGACAATCAAGTCCTTCATTGATAGGTCGCAAACGTTGGACAGAATAATGATAATGGCCAGAACAGCAATGAAAAGGAATGCTTTGAAAAGCCTGAACGCTAGGTGGTAATTGGTACTGAACTGTTGCCTTCCCCATGTTCACAGCCTGCATTGCATCACGAGAAAATGTTAAAAACTGAATTGGTAAGACTGCAATCTGAGTTAAGACCTTGGATATTCAAACCAAGAACCATTTTCAACCAGCTGCTTCGGTTCGAGTGAAGGAATGATGGGAAAATTGAAGATCACTATAACTTTTAGAACAATTAGGGAAGTATTTACCTTGACTAGGAGAAAGACTGCCAAAATCACAACCCATGAGAGAATATAAACAAGGACATTTTTGCTCTTTTGGGAGATGTCGAGGTGATACACCAGACCATACTGGTACATGAAGAACCGAACAGATAAAAGTATTTCAAGCAGCCTAGCACCCAATCCTGAACTGCAGAGATGGGTCTGCTCATCATCCCACCATGAGTGCCAACTTTTATCTTGCTGAATTCCTATACCACCTGGCAGCCTGATCCACTTGTTCAAATTATTCCAGTCATCTAATATCTTTTCCCATTCAAATCCAGCAGGATTAAACAGAAATGGTGCGAACAACCAAGTGATCGACATGAACCAAATGGAATAAGTGATTAAGACGTATGCCATGCTGCTCTGGTAGGACCGTCTAAACAAATCATAGACAATCAAAAGGAGTACTAGCTCAAATCCTTTAACAAAGTGGCTTCGTGAATATAATCTATAAATCTCAGTGAAGCTGGCATGAAATACCACCACCTTGCGCCCAGTTGGTCGGTACTTAGCACCCCCATGTAGCATCGTTCGACCATAATAATGAATTTTTGTCCCAAGTGAGAAGGTGAAGAAAACAGCAGCTAGTTGCAATTGCATGAGGGTAAAATCTTTAATGGCTGTGAGAAATCCTTTCTCAAGTCCTATTTCCATCACCATCGGTAAGCCAGTTAGAAGCCCAAGCTGGATAAATGATTGGGAGGCAAGAGCTGTTTCCAATGATTGTATGTTATGAACTCTAGCCTCAAGTAGGAGTGCCTTTTGTAGACCGCTTAGGACAAGGTATAGCTGACCGTAGAGGAACACATAAATTCCAATTACTGAAATCTGTCGATTTTACATGCGGACTTTGAGTCAATAAATAATTATCAAACAAGGAGCAAACTGACTGGTATTACATATCATAGATGCAGAGGGCAACACAAATAAAAATGTTTTCAGAGTAACAAGAGAACTTGTTAAATTTAATTTTAGAAGAATAACTATTTTCTGGTTTATGAATTAGCAATGTACGTAGCAAGCAACCCTAAACGACCATTTGAGCTGGTAATAAATTAGAAAATAAAAAAATAGCAAAGGAATCATTTTTCTTCATAAACTAACAACTTGTATATGCATGAGGCTAGACAAGGAAACTTGAGTAGTATTAATAATCCGAAAAATTCAGAGCAAACTACAGTAGATAAGCATAATAATCTAAAGATTTTTTTCTTACCTTGCACCCCAATGCACGTATACCAGCTTGTTTACTTGAGTAATTTTTTAACATAAAATCTAGCTTTTATACTTGGCTAGTGAGCATGAACCTATATGTGGGAACAGTTTTCCACAAAGAAAAATATTTATGGTGACTTTACATCAATCTCATCAAATTTACTTCTTTTTTGAATGCAGGATTATTTCAGGGTGCAAAAGAAATACCAGGTTACTGAAGTAAAACCCAGTGGTTGTAAAGTAGCAAGATAGCATCCGGAAAAAATCAAAACAGCGTCCAAGTCGGTATATGTCACGGCTTATTGTTTGTTCACTGTTTCCATTTGCTACTTTGGCTTCAAACTTCGAGATTTGATTTAGACCTACATCACGACCTTTTCCAACTTGCAGGTACTCATGATAAGATATGCATCCCCGTCTTAATGTAGAATTGAATCCTGCATCAGATAATACATAAGTAGCTCTAAATAATCACCCCTCACATAGAGGAAATTTTGAGAGTACTGGTCCATACCTGCATATACATCCTCACTTAAGTTTATTGTTTTTGATGCTTTGCTTATGCCACCCCTTGTGATGTGAAACAACCTGTCAAATACATCTGGGTGCCCATAGTGGAACCTTACCCTAAGTAGAAGATGAACATTACAAGAATAAATTAATAAAGATTGACCACATGACCAAAAATCACTTTTGTGCATAGAATTAAAAGGTCTCAACAAGAACTTGCAGAGGACAACTGAACAGAATTACAAATTTATTAGCAGTTTGGTTTTACAGTTTTCCTCAATTTTCTAGATCTGAGCTCCGATGAGTATGATAAGCTGAGATTCATAACAAAGGATCCAAAAACAAGTTAGTAGAAAAAGGGCAACTGGTACCTGAGAGGATTTGCAAGAAGCCTTTGACCAATGGTGACAAAGCTTGTCTCTTGATATGACATGAACCAAGCTAGAGATGAGACACTGCAGTTTGGAAGATACATATTATGTATTAGAGAACGTATAAGTGCAAGAATTCAGATTTTGAGGAGCAATAACTACATATGACAACCTCTTTAGGAAGAAAAAAAGAAAAAAAGAAAAAAAGAAAAAAACAAAACAGATTCTTTTGAGGGTCCAGGCAGGTTAACAGGTTTTTGTTATAATTACCCAGCTCCATATGTATAATGGAATGCATTTCAAAACTTGTTTGAAGTACTGCAAAGTGTTTAAAGAACTGCTAATATCAGCATCCAGTATCCTTAGTTTAGTGTTGAAGACTATAAATTGAAGGCTATTCCTTAAATGCTTGGGCTCTTCGTTGAATTGCTTTCATATTATGTAGTACATCAAGCTACGTCTCCCAAACTGGTGAAGGCCAGACTGGTTCTAGGTCTGGCATCAAGAATGATTGCATGACAAGCTACCAGTGACATGAAGCAATTAAAAGATAAACTAGCTGTCATATTTATATATGGTTTATTCTCGGTATTCTCTAGCTCTTGTTCTGGTAGTAAATGAGTCTAGCTGTGAACTCAACCTCACTGTGGCTTTTAAAAGTTTAAAGTTTCATCAATATATGACTTTGGTCTTCCAAAGGCACAAGATTTATTCATTTAATTTATGGGAGAAATGAACTAACCTTCCTGTGAATATGTGTTCCCTCAAACCAAGTATAGTCGGAGGTCTCTGTCCTCGCTGCCGAAGAAATTCTTGTAAAAGGTTTCGCATTTTGAAAGCTTCTTCCAAATAATTATCCTGTAACAATAGAGAACGTAAGTATAAAATGCAAGCTAAATGTATTTATAGATACAAGTGGAAAACTGTACTTGGTTCATATCGATTGTTTGAAGAGCTTCACCACGTGTAAAAATTATGGCATGATTTTGATTTTCTGGTTTCCCTTCTCCAATATTTGGTGGTCCAGGAAGTTTTATGCGATAAATTTCCTATAGAAAAACATACAGCATATTCAGCCCAAATAAGCAGTTGTGCATAAAAACTTCACACGCACGCATGCAATAAAAATGTTGATTGAGCTGCATGCATCTCTCTCTCTCTCTCGTGAAGAGGTGAATACACAATATTATCAATTTTTCATATTATGTATTAGCACCTACCAATCATTAAACAATCTCATTTTCTTATTATTCCTTTTGACAATATTTCTGTTAGAAACTGTTTTATCAACTTGTTATATGCTGATTGATTACAATTTAAGAGAAACTTTCTTAAAGGATTGATTGCAGCCATTTTTGTGTCTTGTATAATTAGATATACTTCTTTATGATTCATTGACTCTTATCTCCATTTAATTTTTAAGGAATCAGTTATAATTTTTTTATCACCATAGAAAATAGAGCCTTTGATGCCTTCAATCCAATTAAAAGAAGTACTCGGTGAGATAAAATGTGTAATTTTGACTGATCTAGTTTTTAGATCATATGTTTGTACTAGATGGTGTATCAGGGTATACACATTAAATTAGATAAGATTTTTCAATTTTTCAGTTTTTAATTTTCAAGAATTTTAATGTTCGGGACAGAACTCTAGAAAACTTCAATCTGGTATAAGGCAGTTAAATTTTCAACAAGTTATACATAACAGCTAGACTTGGACCTAGCTAATTAAAATATAATCACTAAGACACATCCCATATGCCAGATATGTGGTTTATTCAAACATAGAGCTCTGTAAAATTCTAACATCTAAACAAAGTGATAAATTGAATGTAATCTAAGCATGTGAATAAAAAAGCTAATTGCAGACTTTTTGCTTCTCTACTCAAAAGCATGAAAATTTATTATGGTCTTATCATGATAGGACCTAACTCTTTTCAAGTTCATATTATGATAGCAAACTAATTAAAACCACCCACTCATCACTCTGAATGCAAAACGTAAGAAGATAGCTAAATTAATGAGACAAAACATAGTGAATAACTAAGTACGTTTTGGCTCGTTGAACCTCCCTGGGAAAGCAAAAAATTGCACTCCATCGTAAATGTCTAAATCTTAGAGTTTAGCAACTTTCACTCTCAAGAACTGGCTAAATCTTTAGACATCTGGAAAGTTTATTAAATGTAAGCTTTTAAATCAATCTTCAAGCTGTTCTTTTCTCCCACAATGCCAAGTGCGTTGTAAATTTGCAATTACTACACCCACTGTGCCCAAAAAAATGAGTACTTTTTAAGAGAATCGGTATTCATTAAGGAAGAATTAAAACTTCTCAACTTAACATATTTCTCAAACCAGACAACATTTCTATATTGATCCTCACAGCATGTTGTAATACAATCTGAATAAGTCACTACCTGATCAAAACCACCGACAGCTTTAACCAATATAGAAGAATAAACCTTCTGAGATTTATCTTTCACTATCTCTTCTATCTCCTCAACATAAGCAACACGGACAGAGGGGTACCTTCAAGTGATAGTTATGTGGTCAAAATCAGATGAATTGATGCTTTCAGTATAGGAATATTTAATTTGTTTAATGTAAAATGGTACCTGTTCATCAAGTCAAGTATGTCTTGTGCATGGGGATCTCCAGATGACTTTTGTGATCCAAACATTTGAAATGAAATGACATAAGTGAATTTCAAGTCTGCCAGTGCCTCTAACTGAGCAAATAATATACGATTATTATTTTCAGCACCGTCATAACCTTCAAGAATATCTGGATAAGCACAGCCAGCAATAGCAAAGACCATGTTAAGTAATACAATTCTCAGACGTAAAAATCTGAAATAATGCATTAATGATTTACTCCTTTTTGTAATAAGATCATAAGTTATCTGAAGCTATCTGCTAGATTATTCATATCGAACCTTCATTGTCAGCCATATCAAGAAATGCCTGAACTCTTAAGGCTTCTCTATAGTACATCATTCCTCTAACTGTTATAAGAAAAGAAAACAGAGATGGAGGTTATATCCTAGTTAATTATATCCATCACGTTGAAATCAATGGCGACAACATTAATATTACTAAATCTTTCTATTCACCTGTTCTGCTCAATGTTTGACCTCGGAAAGAAACCCAATTTCTAAGATCATTCCTCATTTTTTCATCTTTTATTTCGTCTGAATCTTCACATCCCGTGCGTTCCAAGAAGTTTTTCCACTCATCTAAGATATATAACAGGATAGAGACAAGATAAGAGTTGTGTTTGGACTAGCATGAAGAAACAAATAAAAAAAAAGGACTCCTTTCTCACCTGGATAAATCATCTGCATGTAAAACTTGATGGAAACCCCTTCCTTTTTTGAATTAAGTTCATCCGTTGAATACATAACATCTTCCTTGTAGTGTGGAGTTAAAACACTGATAACCAGAATATTAAAGTGAGAAAGTATACATGGGATTACAATCATTTCTCTGTTAAACTCAAGATTCCAAGCCATTCTTCTTTAATCATAATATTTTCATTTTAATGGGAAAACTAGTACCTTCTATATAAATGTTCAAGTAATTTGTTGGATTTCTCCTATGATCCATACACATGTTCAAGATTCATTTTGTTAGGATATTCCAGGAATTGAAAAAATCAAATTACAGAATAATAATGAACATTCAAACAATGCAGATAAAAAGATATTATATTATATCTAATGCAGTAGTTATAATTTATTGAATCCTGAATTATTATTATGCATGGTATTATTGCATCACAAACTCAACCCAATTATGTTTCAGTGTCCTATCCTGGCAGCCATGTCTTCAAGCTGGGTAAATGAGGGATAGCAATGAGTGGTCACTAGCATAAGAAAGTATTCAAATTTATTCTTCTGAATAGAATAGCTGTAAAGGATAAATTTATTCTAGATTGAAAATGAATTGGATTGAAGTAATAAAAGAGAGTTTAGCACCTTTAAAGAGGGCGGATTTTTTTATAAGAATAAGTTGAAGATTTTAGGAAGAAGACCCATGTGGTCCACCTCAATTAATATTGCATTGAGCTCAATGGAGTCAAGTTGTTTTCTATAGCATTATTAGTGCTGCACTGTAAGTTTCAACCTCCTGAATACTTAGCATATGTCATCAAGTGACTTAGAAATTTGAATACCTGATCCAAATATAGATGATGGAAAATCAAAAGGAAAGCAGAGGCCAATAGAGAAGCAGGAAAACTGTCATGAACAATAAATAGAAGGTAAGAACTAAGAGCTTAACCTGAAAGATAGCATATTCTGCACTTTAGGAGCACTAGGCATATCAGTGAAGAGAGAAGTAGCAAAGAATGAAATACGTCTTTGAGCCTCTAAGTTTGCAGGTATGTCCATTGCCTTGTCATTGACTGTAAGCAGCCAAAGGAAACGCCTGATCTGCCATTCAAAGTTTGAACCAACGTGGTAGTATGTATGTTAGTTTTGCCTAAATGAATTGCATAGTTAGGCTGTTTTCTTAGCAATCATAAAGAAGGAAAAGATTCCTAAAACAGACAAAATAAACCAGTTGCTTATTGCCCAATAACCATGGATTTAAAAAAAGGGAAAAAAAAAGTGAAAATTCTGTGTCTCAGAAAGAAGCTCTTTTTGGCCTTCCAAAGAAATAACGAATGGTTGATAAAAGTTGCACGGAATCAACTATTTTATTAAAGAGATATAAATACTTTTTGACATAAGTTTTCAACAGACTCAAGAGGAAAGAATGACACTTTCTGTATCAAAAAGGGAAGGAAAAAAATAGTATCACCTGTTCATTGAAAGTGCCACTATCTGGCAATGGAAAATGGATAGAATTCCTATCAGTAGATGATTCAAATAATTGTGGTTCAATTCTTCTGGATAAATCAACAAAGTTCTCTTCTGTCTGCTCAACATTCTGTTGGGAAGAGTAGATCAAATCCAATATTCTGTTCAGAATGAAAATGAAATGGAGTAAAGTGACGCATTAAGTTGATCTTAAAAATTTGGACTAATCCCTAAAACGAGAGCCCCTGGGAAAACCTAACCTGGAACCATCTGTCATCATATCATAGGTCACGAGCTCAAACATATCTTGGAGAACTTTCACAACACTACCTTTTTGATTTTCATTCCCCTCCAGCTTAAGAAATTGCAAAAATATTGTATTTTAATAACCAGCAAAGAGAAATAACTGCATAGTCAATCTTAACACTTTCATTCTCAATGATTTTATAGTTACCAGAAGTTCAACCAACTCAATACATTTTGCTTTTAAAGCTGGAAGCTCACTCATCTTGAAATCCTCAAGAAGACTTGACCTCCGCATGCTTTCTTCAATTTCATTTAGTATGCTGGATACAACTCTGAAAACCGATGCAGGAAACACCACAAGGTCAGCAATAGTATTTGAAGGCTACATATGAGAAGCAAGCAGAGAGAAGGAACTCGGCTTCCATGCCAATCAAGAAAACACAAAAAACTATACAAAACTTGTCCAAACTCAAAACCCAAAGTCTGGTTTTTACATATTGAAGATTTCATTCAATCAAAAGGTGCATCTTCTGTACCTTTTTTCCAGATTGCCTACAATGAGCATCTCAAGGACATACTTGAGTGACTCATAGCACTCCTTCACAGCACAGTACATGTACTTGTCTTTTTTAATCTTTCTGGAAAGAATTTCATCCTTCCCCACAAAATCTCTTGCAATGCTCAGTGCTGTTGAAAACTAGTAAGAATAAAGAGCTTTGTTTATAGATGAATGATGTTATCAAAACAAAACTACGAAATTTTGAACACATGGAACAAACCTTGTTTGCCAGGAGGAAAATAGGCCAACGAACCATGCCAGAAAATAACTCCGAAGACATAGGTATTGTCATCAAATCCAACTCCCTGTTGATGAAAACATGACCTATAAAATATTTCTTGGAGATAGAGATGGAAACAGATCAGTACTCCAACAAGTAAAATGTACCAGTTGCTTATCAAGTCCTCCAGCCGGAAGGTTTTGATTATTTGGTTCCATACGAAAACAAACTTGGCAACATCATTTGCTTCATTTCCAGAAACCTAAAAATAAAATCCAGTAAATTGTCGTGTTGAGAAAAAGGAGATCCTCAATTAAGAAAGATATTCTAACATTAACAAATCCCATACCTTATGAAATCTCAGGGGAAAGAAATTTCTTGTTTTCTGATCCCTTTTTTCTGACGGGGGGGTCAGGCAAACACTGAATGCAGAAGGCAAAGCATCAAATTTACTTCTCAGCATCCCCAATGTTCGAATCTACAATTAATAGGAGAAATAAGATTCAACCCCAATATTAGGTGAGAAATAATTAAAGCAATAAACTCCACCAGGATTACCTCACCAAGATGATTTAAAATGCCATAAACTCCTCCAAAAATTGTGCAGAAAACAGAATACCAAATCTGTGTGTCCATGAAATACACCTGAGAAAATTGCAAAATAAGCAAATGTCAGGCATTATATGTTTTCTAGGGAAAGTACAATGATCCAAGAACTTCAATATCATTCATGCCTTGGTGACTGTAATGTATTTGTTTTATTATTTTGATTTTCCACTTTCATGGGTTAGCTAGAGAGAAAGATTTATAACAGAATTGCATCAAACTAAAAAAGCATAGCCAAAATGAAAAAGAACATCAGAATCTCACAACTATAATTGGAGCCCATATAGCCACAAGTGCACCAACATTGTTTTTCACTGCAACAGAAGAAACTTGCTTACTACATACATAAAGTGAGTGAACTCTTAGAAGCTACATGCAGAATGAAATGAAGTTTACCTTTTGGGAAAAGCTCATGCCAGTCATAATTTTTCACACCTATTTTCAAGATTAGTCTTGTTGGTCCAATGAGTGGTTTGATCTGCATTTTTCCATTGATAAGAATAATCAGTATCTTTGCTTTTATCGGCACACCTCTCATCATGACAATAGTAAAATCATATAACAAGACAGCTAGATGAATTAAGCTTTCACAAAGAGAAGTGGCATGGTATGACACATTTATGAGCAACCAATTATCATGTTGAGTAAACAAAATGTTTCTCAAAATATTCTTTATGGCTCTTTCTATACAAATCCCAAGTTAAAAATTTTATGAAACTGAAAGAACTATTTTTTATCGGTAGTTGGTATGAAAAATAAAGTCCTGTTTCTTAATCCAGAATCAGAAAAGAATAGTTGTACTAGCACATAGACTGCACATATTAAGGTGTGATAAACTGTCTATTACAAATTTGAACAGCAATGAGAGGATTATGTGGCTTATTGGTATAATATTTTTTAATCATGTTACAAGGACATAGAAGATGTAATGAGAGAAATAAAATAAAGACCTTCTGTTTCACTAGAGATAGTAATATTCCAGGCAATCAAGACCAGAATACTCCTTTGTATCAGAAAAGATTTGAGATTTAATTGATAATACTTGTAATAATACAATATTAACTTGCAAATGTTTTTTTGTATATACATATATAATTCTATAAAATTTAATTTACATGCTACACATGTTGTTCTTGCAGACATTTAGACTGTTCCGAGTGATTTTATAAACATAAATTTTAGTGGTTAGACTTCAGTGTATATAGCTCATGTCCCCAACTTTTCATCTTGTGCCAATGAGGAATAATTAATGCGACTTCCTTTCTAATGAACTGCATGTTGCTCACTCATTCAGCCTTGATGGCACTGTAAATAACTTTTAATGATACAATATCCACCTACAACAATCAGTCTATGTGCAAAATTAGAATTCAAGCAGACACTAGTTTTGGATTATGTATCACATATCGGATGATAACCATAGAAAAGGGAGAGAATTTTAGCACTTCTCACCTCAAAACAATAGCTGAATAAAAATTTGGTAAATAATACCAGCACCCAGAATACTGTATATCTGGAAAGTATGAAAAAGTGTGTTTAGGGAAGAGAAAAAAAGAGGCTACGGAAAAGTTTCTAAAAAGGGAAAATGAGATACTTGAGAACTGAAACTTGGGTTTCTTGCATCCCACGTCCAACATATAATCTTGGCTGCATCATAAAACAGTTTTTGTTGAATTATGGATAAAATAATCTAATAATAAACAAAAAATTAGAGGATAAACGTTACGTTTATATGCTTCACATGGTATAACCATGATAAGAACCAGCACATGTATGAAATTAATTCTCAGTTAAAATATTTATGAATGGACAACCACCATAAAGATCTGGTAGAGCACATGTTTAAATCGCTAGTGTTTGCTTGGAATAGTGACGCTCTTTCTTCCATCTACAATCATGACATGATTTCACTTTACACCAGTATTTCTAATATAAAATGTAGTTGTTTAGAAGTTCAATTTTACTCCTAGATTTTCAACAAAGACACGTGATCATGGATTCATGTTTTGTAGTATCACTTAGAACTGAATAATCTTATGTATATGTATGTAAGTGTAATGCTAACAGTCATCCCATCATAGAACATAACTCTTTAGGTTGACCAAGTAAAGACAAGTTTCTATCCAAAGTTCATTTTAATATTTACTGTAGTTTTAATTACATGCCTTTAACATCTTGAAACTTGTAATTCCCAATCCAGTTTGGAAAACATAATCAGAGTCAATCTTACAATTGGCATTGGCTAATTACTGAAAATTTTAGGGAAAGCACGTCATTTCAAGATAGAAAAACAAGTGAAACTAAAATATTCTGATGGAAATTCAAAACAAAAAGTACTTGACTAATCATACCTGTGTCCACCAGGAAAATATTTTGAATATCTGATAATTCGAGACCTCAATGAACTTGTGAATTGCAGGAACAAAGAATAGGACCATCTCAACTGCATTAGTCGTAAGGAAAATTGCAACGGCAACCATATAGGAAGAAAAACACAGCTCCCCTAGCCAGCTTCTATATTGTGTGGAATAACAAGTATACTTTCTTTTAGATCTAGCATAATATACAGGTAGAACAATAGTCCATATGACTGCAACTAACAGCTTCAGAACTTGTTTCTTTCTTGACAAATTATCCATCATGAGTCTGTTTTTCCATGTAAAGACAATGTCAAGAATTGCTGCAACAAAAAACATTTATTTATCAATTTGTTGATCTCTAGAACTTCTTCAATATGTGCCGCACATGATGAAGTTTGTGCAGGCATGTCTTGAGAAGGGGGTGGGGGTGACTGACATTTTAGAAACCCTGTATCTTCAAGGTATTAACAGTGCTTTTAATGATTTAGTCATTAGCACATGATAGAAACATACCTTGTACAAGTTTAAGAATTGCAGATGTAATGAAGATGCTCATAATGTCCTCAAATACTACTGCATCAAGCATTTCAAGTGGAGACCCCAAATCATGGCAAGCCATAATTATCATTGCCTGAAATGCAACAAAAATTGTTATTAGACACGGCTAATGCATCATAGAATGGAACTAATAATAAAATCAGTTGTATGATGTATTTGACCTGAAGGGATAGAATAAAAAAGCTCCACATTCTATCAAAGCTCCTAAAAATCTGCCAAAATGAGCGAATCTCAACAAAATTTTTCTTTCCCAACCATTTTGGTTCATGTATTTCTTCAACAGCACCCTGATAGGAAAGAAAAGAAAGTTAGAATTGGATTATCAAATGCCAGGCAATGACCCAATTTCCCAAAACAAGGTTGGAAATTTCGTGAGCTAATAAACCAAAAAATAGTGAAGAGATATCAAATTATTCTACTTTTCCTGCTTAAATGCTCATATAAAAGCCACAATATATCAAAAGAAAAGGTATCCTTCTCTCGTTATTCTCACTACTGATATAGGATGAGTTGCATTAAGGCTTATTTGTCAAAAATTATACATGTTCCTGAAAGCAGGCACTTTAATCCAAGAAGTAAAGGTCCAAAGCAATAAATTCAACAGATAAAGTTTGGGAGAATCAACCCACAACACCCACATAAACACAAGATTCACCTCACTAAATCCTCTGATTGATGAATAAAATGTGGAACATTACTAGCTATCCAAGTTTAAATCAAAATGGGCTTTCCTTTTTCACAACAAAATCATCAATTTATGTTACAGAAATGAGAACTGAAGACATGGTAATCTATGTACAAGATTAACAACTATAGTTATGTGCGCATGCTAATGGCTCAAATGCAGTGCACCATGTCCCTTCACAAACTAGAAATAACAGAAGCTACATTTCAAAATAGACAATAGAGGAACAGAATAATTGAAACTATTATTTGAAACCTGTTCAGTTTATAAATCAATAGCAATCTGGAAAGAAAAAAAAATGTTTATATGGCCAAGAGTGATGACGTTTACCCCTAGTTCTTCATCCTCTTTTAATCCCAATTCTTCATCCTTGTTTTCTTCTCTCTTTCTCTTTTCTTCTACAACATTCTTACGTTTGGGTTTATTTAAAGACTGGAAACAAAAGTAATCATGATCCAGACGCATGGGCCAACCTATTTGGAAACAATCATGAGACCTGCAAAAATATTGTAGCCCTAACAATGTATCCTTAAGATCTTAACTTTTTGAAGCTGACTGAAACAACAAGGATTCAGTGCTAACCAGAAATACTCATTCAAATCATCGTAGTTTCTCCATGTAGAATGATCAGCCGTCCCGTTTTTGCTTTTCAGAGCTTCCTTCAGTATTTTTTTTTTATTTCACTAGAAAATTAGCTTTTATATGGAAAGATTTGCCAAGATATAAAGAAAATAGGAATATACCTCATATATAACCCTGTATATCGGGGTAACTACATTTCCAAGGAAAGACTCACGCCCGCCCTCGTATGCTGTTGTGACTTTCTTCCCAGTTAACAGGTCATGCAATTCATCTGCCATCTGAAAGCAAACAGGAAAAGATCCACGCTTGCTCAATTATTATGATCATCGCATGAAACTAAAATTCATAAACTTGATGGTATAGCTAAGGATATCATTCAAGAACACCAAGTTTCTCAAAGATGCCTTCCAGAAGAGCAGACAGTCATGATATAGTACCGAGTGTCCGTGCAAACTATCAAAACATTAGAAAAACAAGGTAAAAGTTCTGCTTCTAGCACAAATTTTAGGGCATTCAATCCCTATCATAACATTTCCTATAGGTCTCTTTCATTTCACCAATAAACATGGACGGGCTGCCATCTTGCAGAAGTGCATTTGCATAGAAGGTAGGGCTGGAAATCATACATAGAACCTTGCAGGCACCACCAAACAGTTCCAAAAGCCAAGGCATAGCACTTTATTTCAGAATAAGAGTACAATTTTTTGCTAGAGCTTTATCCACGTCATTAAAGAGCAGACACTAGACTAGCTGCAGGGAAATCATCTGCAATTCCTATCCTATGAATACAAGAAAATTTCCCTTTCTCCTAGCTGGATGAATGACAAAAAAGGAATGTGCAAATCAGACACAAGTTAGATTCATAATGATCTACACTCCAATGAAACCATTTAGTTGCATCAAATACAAACCAATACCGATGCATGTGATCATTTTTTTTCAGATGGGTTTACACTTCTACCTCTCATAAATCATATGGAAGTGCGTGGGACATGATATGGTAGATGTGGAAATTCTGGATAGTCCTATGAACAACTATTCATCCACATTAAAAAAGAAACCAATACTACTACCATATATGGAAAGTTAGATTTCCACAGAGCACATGATTTAGACATGAAAGAGCTATGAACAATTGTACACAATTTACATCACACGCAAAGTTATTTGTGCTTGATGTTAACACCAGGAAATCGAACAATATTGTTTTTTTTCTTTCCTCTACTTTCTAAGAAACATCTCATCTTGTTTTGTTAACACATTAGAAGAGCCCTTGATTAATGTCATCAACTTGCCGATAAAAAAAATTGAAACGTATATATTCCTATTAGTGAATTGTAATGTAGTCAAACAGAAACTGTGGTTTTGAAATGTTGGGCAAAGAGGCTTCTGTGACTTTTGCTAATGAAGTTGAATTATATTTTGAAGTCCAGGAATGAGACTCCATGGGAATTGAAACGAAATAAACAAGTATTCCACCAATATGGTCACAAACCTGTGAGTGGGTTATACAGGAAATAATCAGCAGAAACACATTTTATGCTTACATGGTGAAAAATATAACATAAACACTCTGGCATAAACCGCAAGTTTGCTGCCTCCCCCCAAATAAGAAGGTAAAGTCCAATGTATAAAATTTTGTGCTGTTGAGCTTCCTGTTTCACATAAGGCAACCTGCAAATACAAGTATAAGTTTGTTGCAAGAAGCTGAAGATAATGAATATAACAGATATATCACAGGCAATCTTCTGAATAAAATAATGGACAAAGAAAACCATATGCATGGATGTGGAGAAATTAGCAGCAAAACGCTGTCTACGAATTTTGGGAAAATAGAAAGGAGGGAAAGATATGCTGTTTCAAAATGAAATTGGAAGAGGGATTCACTGCATCTATGTCTCTAAGCAACAAGAAAAATAGGTCACTTACTCGATGCTGCTTTTTTTCCCCAAAAATTTACACCAACTAGTGTAATTTTTAGAAATCTTCTTCACCAGTTCATCCACAGCTGCATCTCCTAACTGATATCATGAGAAATATATATAGATGTGTTTATATCTCAAACTCAGAAGAGAAGTTCGGTATAACCAAAAATTCAAGAGCCAGATAATTTAAAGACCTTATTAATAGATGTCTGCTTGTGAGATTTCCTAACATGGATGCTAGCAAGCAGTAGAATCAGATGCTCTCTCTGGTTGGCAACATTTCCTTCCTGACACAACATACAGAAAGTGTAATACCTTTCATGTCAATGTAAGCAGGAAGAGCATTATGTCACACTTGTCCAATTTCCCAGCTCCAATTTTATTTGTGAATCAATACCAAACTTTGGAGAGCAAACAAAAGGGAGAAAAAAAAATACACAAATAGGAATAGTTAAGAGAGAAAACCTGAAACCCAAATACAACTCCTAGAAACTCAAACAAATCCATGAAAGACCCAGTTTTCTCCAAATCCTGGGTTGAAGGTAAGCCTCGAATGTTACGAACAGCTGCCACAGCAGCTTTAATCTGTATTATCAATCGATTTGTCAGCATACTTATTCCATTCAATCAAACCTCGGGCATGATGCATAGGATAAATTGATGCAGATTGGCCCCACACACAAGAAAAAGCCTCAGTGTGGGAGGGAGGGTTGGGGGGTGTAAAGGTAAAATTGCAAGCAGGCTACCATCTTGTCAAACTAAATAAATTTGAAGTTTTAGCAGCTTATCGGAAAACTCAAAAGTCTTTAAAATCAAGGGGTCAGCCCATTCTTATGAATACTAAGAAGGAAATCACTTATATATTATCCATACAGCGTCAGACCTCAGGGAGTTGCATAATTGCGTGCTGACTACCTCCTTGATCTAGAGGAAGAATGTTATAGGGTACATAGAGCTCGGATTTTTCATCATCCCTGTCAGCGAGGGCCTGTAAAGAAAGAAAGACGAACAGAAGTAAGGAGCACACGCAGTCATCATGGAATCTGCAATCAGTCATTGCATCCTATTATTATTACTCCATGAAAATCAAATGAGAAAAGCACCTGAGATCCAGCAGCATTTGTTACTGTTTTTAATACTTGAAACAATACAGTAGCAATTCTTCGTGCATTCATCGACTTATTTCGATGACTATTTCCGATCAAAAATTCCACGAACTAAATTAGTAGCAGAAGAGTATGCGGTGAAGTTTTTCAGCTGGGATACAGTAGGCGTATTTACCTGTCATCCAAATCAAACGCTCCATCACTTTTGATAATATACTCGCTGTATGCATGGTAAACACGTCTGAGCTCACGCGTATCACTTGTATCCTTCCGACTCATTAAGGTTTGATCTTCGTCCTATCCATTGTAAAAGCCAATAAGACAAAAAAAAATCTCAAAATGGAAATAAAAGAACAGGAGATGATAGTCTCTGAAAAAGTATATCAAAGCAAAGTAAATCAAGCAGGAGATGAACTTGTGGTGAAGCACAGAAATCAAGCAGATACAAGCACTAAGCAGCAGTCAAGGGAAAACCAGGGAAGGAAAAGTGCACAAGAGGCTACATAAGAGCACACTCATTCTCATCATTTCTTTAATCTAACAATCATTTCATCCCAGTGCATCCTTGGAGCTTGCAAGAACAGCAGAACTTTGATATGCTTATATGATGAGCTTTCATCGAGTTCTTACTTGTTCAAGTCTCTGAAGGAGAGACGTTTTAAATTGGCGAACACCCCGTCCATTTGAATTGCGATCCATGCCATGTGCTATTTCAAAAGCTCGAAACCGACCTGTCCAAGAAACCCACATTATTAACAAAAAAAAAAAAAAAGAAAAAAAACAAGAGTCCCACTAAACACCAAAGTTAAATAGAAAATCAGATTGTCACTCAAGAATGAGCAGCTATAAAAAATCCAAGTGGTAAGGTAAGATTCTTCTGGTCCATTCACTCTCCATTTTAAGGTACCTACCTAGCTCTGCAGATTGAAGTTTCAATCAACTAACTTAGTTTGGTGAGAAAATATCACTCCACCTGCACTGTATTACCAATTCCCAATTTTTTAGCAATAAAAAGAAAGAAAAAATTCTGTCAGTTGCGCCTTGTAAGTGATACAACCATCTTGAAATACCTTTAACCTGGCTTCTTTTGGCAACCACCTTATATAAGAGAGTAAGAATGAAAAAACTTGCTCTAAACAATATTAAAAACCATAATCCAAACGTCTTTCATTAAAATTTGGTAAATTTGTTCTCGACCATTAATTTTATCAGTTAAAAATCGAACTCAAAATCCCATCAACTAGAAACTCACAATCCAAAGTCGAAACCTTTTCAAACAACACATCATAATCAAATCCGGCAAAACCAATCAAAATCCCCAAACTCAAACTCCATAAAACAAAACCCAGGTCGCCAAGAAAATAAAAACCGTATAGTATAGAGAACCAAATGGCTTACAAAGATAAGCAACACGAGGCTCCTCTCTTTCAATCAAATTAGCAACACGAAGAAACCTTTGAATATGACTCGTCAAATTGGAAGGCAGCCTCTCACTATCAAAAGGAACAGGTCCAGTACCACCACCACCACCACCACCACCACTACTACTACTAGCAGCAGCATGGTCAATTGCAAGTGCACGGTCTGTTCGTTGCGGCTCAATGATGGGGTCGGCGAGAACAATTTCTGACATTCTGATGAAATGGTGAAAAGGGCTGATGGGAAATGCGAGGAAGAGTTGCGAGAGTGAGAGAATATGGTGAATAACAGAGCAGAGTATATAAGTGGGATCTTGAGCTGCATCTTTTGTTTGTTTTTGCTTAATGAGAAAGAGAGAGTGGACGCTTTATTTGAAGGGGACTGGCTACAGAGTGCTTTTGAGGGTTTGGTATGGCTGTGATCTTTTTAGCTTTTTGCTTTTGGTGGTGAGTTTCGCAGAGGGAGGGAAGAGTTTTGCTTTGCTTTATCGCTTTGCATGGTGGTGTTCGTCTCTCAGACAAAAAAAAAGTGAGAGTATGAAGAAAGAGTTCCTTTTCAAACTCCTATGGCCATTACGCGGTTTTTTTCCTTCTTTCTTTATGTTTTGACCTTTTCTTTCTTTATTTTTTAATTATTATTTCTCTCTCGTTTTATTTTTTACAGCTTCACTGCTTCCCAATCCAACGTTTATTTTCTTCTTCTTCTTCTTAAAGATGGTATAGCATATCCTGTACTAAGCAAGTTGCTCCAACCAAATGATCTCGATATCCAAGTCCCTCCCTCCATGTCTTTAAGAGTTAGAAAAAAAAACAGAGTTAGAAAGTTAGAGAAAAAAAAACAGAGCCTATGAAAAAAAAAAACAGAGTTGAATCAACATGTATAAAGTGAATTTCCTGTCTTTTTTTGGAGGTGAGTTTGGAATGTGAGGATTTATATTTTTGAGAAAACAGGAAAGTATATAAAACATGCAAATACTGATGACGTTCCACAATTATAAGCCTCCTTTATGTCCGAGCCTATGAAATCGTTCCTTTCCATTAGTTGTCTTCCAGCAAAACAAACTCTCTCTCTCTCTCTCTAGCTATATATATATATATATATATTAAGAAAAAAAGAAAGCAAAAGCCTCCTCTGCTAAGGAATGCAGGAAAAGGAAATAAAGCAGAGCAAAACCTAATATTTTAGTGGTCAAACTTCTTTGCTAATGGAAAGCTTATGCCTTCCCCCCCCCACCTTTTTGCTTACGCATTAAGAATTGGAAAGGGAGAACGTGCATGGCAATGGGGTCATGCTTTTCGTGGTTATTGTGGTTTGTGAAATCAAACTCCTTAATCTTGAGAGCCTACCACCTCCTATAATTGCAACATTAGATTACTTTTTCAACTATATAATCAGGTGAGGGATTAACAAGTTTATTCTCTGTTATATTAATTTCGAGTCTTATGATTGTTAATATGATAGGTATTTGAGACATATATGATCGTTAATTCTAGAAAAAAAATAGATTTAATTGAGGTATATACAAGTTGATTTAAATATCCCATATTAATAAATAAATAAAAAACATTAAAAGTACTCTTTTTGTGATCATTTCAATTTAATAAATTTCCTATATAGTAAGAAGCCACTTGAAAGAGGACATGGAAAAACAAAAGTTACTTGGGACCCTCCTCTCTTCACTATTGAGTGTATTTTATAAATTAGTACTTCACAAATGACAAGAGCTCGATGAACTTAACCGCATGCTATGTTCACTTTCCCTATTTACGATATCAAAGCCTTCTTTGAGTTGCCCAACATTATTCATATTCAGTTCATTCTTTAAACATATCCATTCAAATTTCTCTTAAAAAGGGTTATGCTTATTAAAAGTTAAACACTTTGTGGTTTTCAGAAGAAAAAATATGTTTTTTATTTTACTAAAAAGTATGGTAAAACTCTTCAAAGTTTCAACTTTTAATGTGTTTTTCTAACCAATTATATAAAGCATTATCATTTCATACTCACGAATGATGTTGTCTGCTTTAATTAGGTTGATCCCAAGTTTGGATTTTATAGTTTCAATGGTCATTGTAAAATATTTACCTTTAGAAAATGTAAGAGATTCAAGTCTGAATTTCATAGTTTCGATGATCATTGTAAGAAAATTTGGAAAGCTTTTTTATTATCATCACAAGAGATTTACCTACCAAGAATCTGAACAAGAGATTCTAAAAGCTTTGTTTACTTCTTAGTGGCTGTTTAGTACTGTGGTTGTGGGTGAGATTCGAGGGAAATCAGTTGTTTTTATATTTGATTGTTTTTATATCTGGTTATTTTTCAGCCATGCAGTTGATATGAGACCAACACTTTGGATTACAAAAATGAAAACAGTCATTCGTATTTCATAGTACAGCAAATTGGATTGCAAAAATACTGGCCCCTGCTGACAACCGGGCACAGACTCGCTGTTAGCTTAATCTAATATGAGCTAAGCAAGTGAAACATGAGTTTTCTAATAGGATCATAGAGAAACACTACAAGCTAAAACAAATGGGAGCCAAGGATATGTTGGCTGACACTTTACAATTTTCAATTATAACTAGAATATTCCTTTCCTAGGGTACTCTTAAATAATCCACGTGCCCCAATCACTAAGTATTGAAAACAAAAATTTTTTGAGGCACAGCTTCTACCTAGCTAAGTCACTACTAATCATCATTTGGGATCTACAGACTACAAGTCTACAATGACCAGAAGATCAATCAAGACACTTTGTGATTCTCCCATTTTCTACAGGCATGGTGCAGGAACTGTTCGTAAGGAATTTGGTTGATGAATCACAGACCTGTTCGTAATTTTCTCCTTTCCAGACTCTGGAGGTTGGGTTGACGAGTATAAATCCAAAACATAGCCCCTCTCCTCCAAGATGAACCTGGTTTGTGGCCTCTGATTTGAAAATGTTCTACGGCAAGTAGTTTTCTGATAAGAGGATTCTGGAGCATACAAATCATTGAAAATCGATGAGAAAGCATCTGCATTGCATGCATCAGCATAATCTATAGTACTGAAAGAGTCTCTGGTGCTCTCAGTTGTGAAAGAAGCCTCGTCTGAGCTTGTAAAAAGGGACCAGTCACTTGAGGTAGCATCAGAGAAATCCATCTCCTGAGTGATATGTTTTGCTTGCACTCCTCCTTGGAATGCCATAAGCATAGCTGCCAGGGCTAGAACCATTTTCTGGTTTGACATCCAATGAAGCTTCTGGGACAACAAAGTGGCTGCTGCAGTTGCTCTGTCCCTGTCTTGAAGGTTTATGAGTTCTTGACATGCAGTGTCTAAAAGATAATGGAGCTTGTTGCCTGCTGGTTTTCTCGCAAATTGCCTTTTGAGGGCGAGGGACAGGACCTAAGAAACAAACACTAGCAAGAGGTTGAGGGAAGTATGGACAAATATAAACATTAACTAACAGTAGCATTCCTGAGAAGAAGAGAACAAGTAATTTGTAGTCAATTCTAAGCCCCAATGTTTACCTCATATAAAACAATATGTATGCTCCTTCCAACATAACCTGGCTCATCGATACTGGATGAACCTGTTACGAGAGCATGATCCAGATCATTGAAATCCCAATTCACCAATATAGAATTTTGGGGAAACAATCAAAACATCAGAATTCTAAAATACAGTTGATCTTGTTATTTAATATCCATATGATGGGCAACCACACACGAGGGAGAAAGAGGAATGGAAAGAGAGGATAGAGGTAACTTGTGGTATCACAAAACTAAGGAAAGCACTTTCATGAATTTTCATCAGCAATGTAGAGTGTACATAAATATGCAGAAAAAAAGTTTATCCTTTGTGAGGAACAGTTTTAAACCTGAGATGCTAATAACAAAAAACAATTGAAGATTAGATTTTTTCACAGGAGATTAATTTATATGATAGACAAATAGCAGTTCAAATCCTGGCCATATTGGACATGATAGAAGTAGAACCAGTCCAGAATATCATGTCTATACGATGCCATCTTAGTCTTAAAGCTGTATACTGTACAGATACAAGGGAATTGTGGTCACATCTTTGACTGTAGAGTGAATATTATAAGATTATAGTTTAAATATCTCCATCTTTCTGTTTTCTCCACTTTCCAGACCAAGCCAACTCCATCTCAAAATCAGTTAAAAGATGAAACCAGGGTAAATAAGTTGACTATGACATCTGACACATAAAGCCACTGAATTATAAGGTTTCACCCTTTCCAGAAAACAATATGCAACAGAGCATAAATATTCTGAGAGAGATGAATGAACCAATTACTATAGAAATGCACTGAAATAAAGAACTGGGTGTACCTCAGTGTCATCTATCCTGAACCAGCTCCCTTGCAAATCTTTTACATATGCCACGTAATGTCCAGAAAAAGAGGCATTCAGTGTATCCAAATGTACCACAACAGCGTAAAGCATGTAAAGAGGAGGGGACATCACCAGTTCCAGTCATAAATGGGATCATATCCAGCATGTCAGGAAAAGTTATACATTTGTTTATTTTCCCATATTTTCCCTCCTGGTGAAGCAAAACCAACGATTAGAATCAAAACAGTCAGACAAATTAAATTCATCCATGCAAAAGAACATAAAATGCAAATATCCCAGAAAGGATATCAAAACCTACAGAGTCTAGGTGGGTTTGAAACATTTAATTTGGTAAACTGCAAACCTAGAAAAAACTCAGTGATGAAACATCATGCCACACTCTAAATTAATAAAGCAAACTTAATGCTAAAGGCAGGCACCCTTATACAATCCCTGCAAGTAGATTGAACATATTGCAAAAAAAGTCATTGTACTGAAATATGCAAGCAAACCTGGAATCTCTTTAAACACAATTGTCAGGATATTTGGTGCCTCATGTATGCTCAACTGCTTCCTAGCTCGGACATATGCAGCACACCTTTTCATCACAATATATTCAGAGCCATTAAGCAACTTGATTTTTAATTTCCAAACCTAATACACTAATACATACCATGGCAGTGATCACACACACACCAAAAAAATAAACTAAAAAAAGGAAAGGAAAAGGAAAAAGGTTATCCAACCTCCCACATCTGTACATGTTTTCTCCATCTAGTTCTTCAGGGGTTGTAAACTGAGTCAATGCATCTTCAAGTGACTCAACCCAACCAAATATCTCTAGTGTAAGATCCATAATGTTCTCATATCTTTCTGACTCATGATGACATCTCAGGCATTTGACCTAGTAGCAAAAAACTTGACCTCTTCATGATTTTTGTGCAGGATAAATCTTTAACTAAAACGATAGAAATGAAAATGCACAAAACTGAAAGAAACATATTTGTGGTGAAACAGAAAGACATTTCAAAGAACCAAAGAAGCAACACCTTCGACCTAAGACGCCCACCAAAAGTAAGATGTATAAAAGTGGTTTCTTGCAATCTGGGATCAACCTTGTCTTCACCACCCAGTTTCTCCAAGCATATGGATTGCATTGATGCAATCAGAAGCCTGGATGAAGAGCACGCATAAATAGGAGGAAGGAATTATGAAGCAATGCGGGACTAGCATCTCCAATATGAAATTTGGAACCAAGAGAAAAACATCAGCTAGTGAATCTTTAGAAGACCTTAAGAATTCATGTGCATCTTCCTGACTTCCATTGCCAATCTGACTATTGGTTTTTCGCATATGCTTAAGGATTCTACTAGGAGACAGAGGGCCCCCCCACATCCTCTTAACATCATTACATGCTGCTCAAGTTCACACATGAGACACCAATCTATCCCACAACCTGACAAGCATATGCATATAAAAAATTAGAAGTATCAGAGAAAATTACGACTGTACTTTTTAAATACCCACAAACAGGAAAAATGAGAAAAGAAGAATACAGGCTCTTGAATGTGATCTACGAAGCAAGAAGATGATCAGAGGTTTTGTGCAGGTTAAACATTGGAGGACAGCATTGGCATAGCAACTGCAAAATAAAAAATGTAGGTAATAGGAAAGGCACAAGAAAATAATCACCTTGTAAAAGTTCGTTTTACATTCAGAAATAAGAGCCTAGCTTGTTATAATTTTATATAACCTTGCTCCTTTTATACTTGAAATTACAATCACAAAAGGTAAATAAACTTTCAGTTAGACTCTTCACATGCAAATGTAAGCCTTCATTCATCAATCAACAGTGACTGCCTGGCATTTAAATGTCAATATTCAAACATAAGATTTACAATACAGGTATTCACCCATGTAAGAGTTGACTGCTCACAATCAACATGCAGTAAAATTCAAACTAGCAGCTAGTTCATGTTTCAGCTTATGAGCAGCATGGTACATTGATGGTCTCTTCATTTTGCTTTAGCTCACAAAAACCATTGCACGTGTCTTTATTTTGCATTAGAGAAACATCCATTCATACCTGTTTCCACAATTTACAAGTCCTCTGGGTTTTAAGTCAATAACTTCACAATTGAAGATCTTCACAAATTCTTCATAAGGGAACAGCATCTGAAATGAAATGACATGATAACACGAAGAAATATTCCATTATGACTGACTTAATAGCTGTGTCAAATAACCAAAACACAAAAAGGACAGAGCAAACAGTACTCTCTAAAGCTTAAATAGATCTCAAAACTAACCCCTAATTTTTTGTGAATAGCATTATCTTGAGTGGCAAGTTTTGATGACTGACTCATAATACCAATGCTTGTAACCCCATTGGTTCCTGCTGCAGGGTTTGCAATGTGCATTCTTGCAACTTCTGCATCACAGATGTACATTTAAAAGAAGCTCAGAGAATAACTGATATATTGGGAAAGGTTATCCATTAAACCTACTTGAACCACCTGCAAGTTGTCCTTTTCCATCTATTTTAAAATAGGATTGGTCTCCAGAGAATTTCATCTTTGATTTTGATGGTTTCAAAGGATTTGTTTCCCATGGGATGCAATGCGGTATTAACTTTCGCATTTCCATTTGTAACTGGTGTTTCATAAGAACATTTTGGTCCTGCCATTTCGCCATCAACAGATGCTTCTGCATTAGAGAAATCTACAACATTAATAACACGGTTTGTTCCAATTTCATGTGCATTTATCCCATATTGTCCTGTACTCAATGAGCTTGAGGACCCACAGTTTCTTCTTGATTCAGACAAAGTCCTGATGTTGTTTTGAATACTTACGAGTCTCATCCAAAGTGCTAACAGCATCTTGTCCATTAACAAAAACATTAGATATACTACTCGAAGAAGTTAAATTGGCAGGCCTGCTTCCAGAGGTTTCATGGGAAGAATTGAATACAGCCACATCCTGTCTTCTTGACATTTCTTTGTTTGATTTGCATGAAACTTGCTTGTCTTTGACTACTTCTGTGTAGCATAAACTCTTGAGTGGTAACAGTGGCAGGACAATTACCAGCAGCCCAAGCACCAGTGCTTGTTAAAGGATGGACATTATTATCTGAAAGACCATTATCCATTGTAAGCTGCTTGCTATTATACCCTAAGGAAAATAAGTCCAAGCCATTATAGATTGATAACTTCTCAAGGATGGATTCATCATATGAGGTAGCCATAGGAGATGAGCATGAACTGGTAGTTTCCATCTGTTGGCACTCTTCCTTGTGGACTTGTCTCCAATGATTTATTTGACACTTTCCAGAACTGCACGAGGGTTTATGATGAAAATTAACAAACTTGAAACTTGGTTCAGTAAGTTATGGTTTATATCTACAGCTAGGAACTGTGCATCACAAGCATTACTTTGGTTTCCCCGTTCCATGGTTGACAATAAACAGACCATAAGAAACACATCAATTTGGGGTGGGGGGTTACAAGAAAAAACAAGAAATCATGTTTGCAGGTTTATTAACATGATATGCCCAAGTTGCAACAAGAACTGAACAACTAAAACTTGTTTATATATCTGAAAAAGACCCTTGCATACATACAGCAGAAATTTAGTGTAAAGTTTCCCATTGAATTAAACCCTATGCTTGCTTGTCTGAGGAAGGGCAATAATTTCTTACATGGTCAACAGTGCAGGGAGTGAACATGTAGATTTAATGGCTTTTTGACCTGCACTTTGGGTACGTTGGAGGGAAAGAATGTGATCAATTTGAATCAAAGATTTTACCTGGTGAACCTGATCTGTTATCTGCGTTTCACTCCTGAAGCCAAGGATTTATTAGCCTATAGACTCATTTCTCCAGATAGCAGACAAAACAGATAGATGAACATGAAGCAAAAAATCAGTGCAACAAACCAGGTTTCGTAGCTTAATTGCTTTTATGTTTACTGGTGAGCTCAGAAAACCTTCAGATGAATTCTCTACATTTGGCTCTTTGTTTCACTTACTTTTATAAATTAACAAAAAAAATAAAACATCCAGAGCTTCAAAAAGTAGCATTTCGTTCTCAGGCTCACAAGACCTGGTTGATTTTGAAGCTGACATATTCAATGAGCAATGCAAATACTTGTCTACAATTACAGAGATCTTATGGCAGACATTATTTAGACCATCCATAGTCAAGATCTTGCATTTTTAATTGCTTTCTAAATAGTGGAGTTTGTTTGGTGCAAATTTAAGAAAATACAGATAGTATGACAACTATTTCCTTATTGAGGCCAGGGCAAACAGAAACAGGAAGAAGTAAGAATATAGCACATTTATCTAGGGAAAAAGGACAAGTAAAGTACCAATATCTAACAGACTTGCATCTAGAGCAGCGAGTTGTGGCTGGACTAAAGCATCTAGCACAAACATGAACCCCATTCTTTGAAGTAGACACAGGAGGAATGATGCAAGCAGTAGCCATTAATTCTGCTCCAAAAGATTCTTCAGCAGCCAGTTGAGCAAGCAAACTTATCCTCTCTCTCTTCTTCGCAGACTCACTCCATTTTCCAAGCAATATGTAAGCAACCAGAGGAAGCACGACCAAGACAAGAAACAGGGCAGGTATATCAGCATCCCTTGGTTCAAGCATGTCCGCACCAGAATATTCATATCCAAACTCCTCCCAAAATCACCACCCTCGATAAGTCCTTTTTGATCTACATATGCGAAGCTAAATCAACATCCAAAGCAAAAAATATGAAAACCATCCTCCGCCATTTAACCTGCCAAGTTTTTCAAGCCGTAAATCCTCACAACTCAACATGGCATTAAAAATTGGAAAGTTCATTCTCCATTTTCCCTTGGAGTCAAACATAAATAACAGAACACATATTAATAGCAAGAGTTCAAACTCAAATTAGTACTTTTCAATGCGCAAACTTGTACTTAAATCAGAAGAGAAGCAAGAAATCTTTTTTTTCTTCTACTTAACAGAGCACAACAAAATGGAAACATTTATAAAATTTGCATAAAGTATATATAAAAAATAACTAGAAAGAATCTGTGCCAAAATGCCAACTAGCACTATCTCCAGAAATCTGATACTTTGGTTCAACGCAAGAGTCAGTAAGGGTAATATACTATAAACACTCGCATTTCTATGTAGACCCCCAGAAGGAAAAATAAATGTAATCCAATAATAAAACAAGAAATTGTGCAAACCCCATCTCCATTTTCACATTTCTACACATCTATTAACAAAGGGGGGGAGAACACCCACAAAGTCCAACAATTTAAAACAAGAACCATAAAAATAACCTCAGAAAACAATATTTAATGTTGTTTGAGACTAAATGAGCAAAGAAATCCTACACGTTAGTTCACTTACGTTCTCAGATTATATTAAAGTACAAAATGGTTAAACCATGACAGCTAAAAAAAACGAATAAAGATGTTTTCACAAATCCACAAATGCATACCTACCATCCTCAAGTCATGAAGGGAAAGAAAAAAAAGAAGTAAAGAGAAAAAAATCTAAAGCCCACAAGAGAAACAACAGTTTCACTTCTTTCTTCTCCTTCTCCTTCTCTTCAAAAAGATTCCTTGACTCCTCATATAGAAAAACTAAGCACGCATTACTATACAGAACTGCACCAAATTCTCTAGCTTTACACTTTCTTTCTATCCTCTCTCGTTCACCTTTTAACATTTAGGGTTTTATTCTATATCTTGTCACTCAATCAAAAAAACTATACACCCTTGGTACTCTTCCAACACGTGGCAGATGCATATTTGCAGTACTACATAGGGATGGTGAGAAGACTATCTGATTGATTATACACCGTTGGATTTTTCTGAATTTTGGGATGTGCTCTAAGACCGGGAGGTGGTCATATAAAGAGAGCACTGAGAGGGTGGGAACCAGATGATGCTCTTCCCAATAATTTTATCTCGGTCCACGTGTACGGGTGGGATCGATCTTGAAGGATAAATGTTGTGTTATCCAGAGAAGAATTTTTTTAATTCTGTAAATAGTAAAGAAAGAAAAGTTTGTGAGAATACAAATTACAGTGTCTGAAACTGAAATGTACGACGTTATGGTAAAGCGAAAAATAATTTAAGTTTTGACCAATGACGTTCTCAATGTTATGATTTTCTTCTTTTCAAAATAATAAAAAATAAACATGTATTGAACAATTTATACACGTATTTATTTAAATAAATTAAGATATATTTATATCAATAAATAAATAAATATTTAAAATAAATAAATTTATATCTGAAAAAGTTTTGAGGTGAAAGATCATCAAATCATAATATTATTTATTTACCCGATTATATTTAAAGATATTCTTTATTAAAATTATTATTTTTATTTAATTCAATGATAGTAAAAATAAATTAAAAACATAAAATTTATTGAATAAGATCAAGAAATAAATACATCACAAGGTTGCACTCGTTAAAAATACTACCCAACAATAATTTTTTTTTTCATTTTTAAAAATAAAATTCAATTATATAATATGCAAATAATAATCAAAGATGAATTATAACAATATATTAATAATATATATACCAAATACTTTTAAAAAACAACCACTATTAATAAATATTAAATACAAGAATAAAAAAAAAACAAAACAGAAATGAGTATTGACTATAATTAAAAAAACACATGTTAGGAAAGGTATGACTTAAAAAAATTTTTTTTATCAAAAAAATAAAAAAGGCCACTCACTATTGGGCTTGACCTATTTAGGAGGACCCGATTGATGGCATGTCATTTATCCTAATTTTATTTTTTAAAATAAGTTAGATGAAGCATCGTTTGGTAGCCTAGATTATGGGCATTGTAGTGGTTGTAAAATAAAGGCTAAATATTTTTTACTCAAAATTTATTTTTTCAATCTATTTTTACCCCAAAAACACCTAGAAAACATCATAGAAAAACTTGATAAATTAATTCATGACCTCAACAAACTATCCCTAAACCTGAAATAAAAAAATTTTTTTCTAAACTCATATTTGTTTTTAGGCATTTTCAAGGTATAAAAAAATTGATATTGAACTCCTCTTAGCAAATGGAATCATTTGACAAACAAATCGATAGTGTTTAGTGGTTTGAATCAATGTCAACAATATTTTATCTCTTCTTTCGCCAGAATCTAATTGTTCTTAATAAACAAACTTAATTTAATTGTTCCAAATATTTGGCCAAAAAAATGATGCAATTGTGCAAAACAAAAAGTTTAAGGTCAGAAGTGACAAAAATATTTTTTTGAAAGACTTTGAAGTGACAAAATAAAATAAAATTTGGAATAGTAAATCCACATTAAAATGTGAAGGGGTGAACAGTGTACGTGTGCACATAGTTTTGACCACACATTTTAGATTTTTATTAATACTACTTTACTACATTCATTTTCCTTAAACAATATTGAATCAATAACATATTATTCATGGGTTCCTTTTCTTCACTAACTTATACAAAACTAAACTGGCTTTCATGCTCTTTACATTCTTTTCTTCCAAATTTGCTCCATGAAAATTATGTATAATAAAATTTGACCCCTTAAATTTAAATGTTTTTTATAAACCAAAAGTGCATGGGACTTATGGATGACAATATAAATGGTTTTATAAATAATAGCATTTTATAAACTAAAATCAACCCATTAGACCAACACGGAAAAAAAAGTCAAATAATGAAAAATAAATAATTAAAAAAGAATTATCCCTTTAAATAATAAAGAGAACATTAGCAAGGATGATAAGAATTCAAAATTTTAAAAATTCAAATAATGACAAATAAATAATTTAAAAATAATTAGCCCTTTTAAATAATAAAGAGAACATTAGCAAAGGATGATAAGAATTCAATTTTTTTTTCTCTATCTTAATGTTTAGTCTTTTATATTCATTTATTGCCTAAATATAGTCTGCATTCTTGAATTTTATTTATTTTTTGTGATGCAAATACAAGTATTAAATGCAAAACAACATTTGATTCAACTATTTTGGACAATATTAATATCACTTTGTATTCTAGACACAACTTTCTTATCTTAACTTTGATTGATATGATTTTAAGGTCATGTTTGGCGTTGTGTTTCAAAAGTACTTTTGAATAATATTTTTTTATTTTCAATTAAAGTTTTTTTGATATTTTTAGATCATTTTCATGAAATGATGTCAAAAATAATTTTTTTAAAAAATAATTATTATTTTGATGCTTTTCTAAACAAAAAACACTTTGAAAAACAAAATTGATCACACTTCTAGACATACACTAAATCAATGAAAGCAATGCGTACTATCTAAAAACTAAAGGGATTAATCGAAACACCAACCACGTCATCTAGATTATTAAATTAATCATTAATGAATTTTCTCTTATATATACCCTTGATGCTTCTTCCCTTACTTTATGTTTATTGTAAACATGTTTATTACACTAGCAATGCCTCATTATATATTTTTTTAAATAGCATTTTTCTATCCTTGTTAATTCGCACTTAAAATTTTCTTTTAGGTTTAGCTAATTCAAAATTGCAAAAGTTTGTAGGAGTGATATCAAATTATCTAAAATAAGCTTCTTATTTTTGTTTTGTTTTGATAAACATTAGAACTTTATTCTATACTCTTGAATTTATAGTAACATTTTATCTTCCAAAAACTAAAGTGTTATTATTAAAACTAATAGGATATTTTGTAACTTTTTTTTTAAATTCTATTATACAATACATTGACAAAATAAGAAAACACATAAGTAATTTTACCCACACACCATGTGAAGAACATTAGGTCTCTTGGATATTTTTTTTAAGCCTTTGAATAAAATCATGAGATGAAGAAAGAAAGAATAAAAAACCAAAATGAAACAATTTTTTATTTAAAAATATGATAGAAAAAATAAATGATTGTAAAACTGAGTATTAATCCCTTTGCTAAGATGTTTTTCTAAGACTATGATAACATCATATAAAGAAAACTAAAATAAATAACAAATTTCTATTTTCAACAAATTCAATGTTGAAATATATAAAAAAAGAAAATACAAAAAGAAAAAAATATGTTAGTATTTCAATGAACAATAACAAGTGATGAAGGTAACAATGACCTCCCCATGTAATTTGTTTTTGTTAGCTATATGATTGGTCTACGTTACACTACGAGTTGTATTAAAAAAATTGTTCAAGCATTCATAACATATTTTCTAATAAAAAGATTTAATCATAAACTCAAAATGTGATAAATATTGGATGCTATCGTTTTTTAAATATTGAGACTTTCTACACATTAGATTGACTCGAGTTAATATGCTAAATCTATAGCTTGAGTCATAAGACCGTAATAACACTATAGAAATTAAATCAAAATAAATTATGAAGGTCAATTCTAATCAACATAATGTTGAAAAATAAAATTAACAAAATATTAAATTAAAAAAGGAAAAACTAACTACTTGAATTAACTTGGGTCATAAGATCAAGATAAACCCTTAAAATGCAAATAAAAATATATATAAATCCTAATTTCTAGCAAATTTAATGTTGAAGGATGTAATCGAAAACAAATAAATAAATAAAAACTCAAGTCAAACTCATGTTAACTTGTTAAAAACATGATCTAGGTTATGAGAATAGGAGAACTTCATAAGAAAAATAACAAAAAGAATTTTTCAAAGCTCTATTTCCAACATTTTCAAAGTTAAAGGTTGAAATTGAGAGACAAAAACTAAATTCATAAGGCTGAGATAACTCTATAGAAAATAAATTGAAAAAACAAATAAAGTTAAATTTTCAAACAACTTGATATTAAAAGATAGAATTGAAAAAAAAACACTAAAAAAAAAGGAAGTTATTGAAAGGGTGATATTGAAAAAACAATGCGATTAAAAAATGACAAAAAAAACAATGCTAACTTGGGTCAACTTGTTAAACGTGTGACCTAGATCATGAGATCAATATAAATTTTTGGAAAGGAAATAAAAAAAACATAGAGCCTAATTATAATAATATTCAATTTAAAAAAGACTCATAAAAAATAAGGAGAGTCAACCTACTAAACCTATGACTCAAGTCATGAAATGAGGATAGTCCTATAAAAAGCAAATAAAAAAAAGTATGAAACTCAATTTTCAATTAACTCAATAATTAAAAGATGAAAATAGAAAAAAAATGAATAGAGAAACAAAAAAAAAACCTTTGAGTCAATCCGTGCTAACATATTAAACTTGTGATATTGGTCATGAAATTGAGATAAATTCATGGAAAGAAAATAAAAATAAAATACAAAGCTCCATTTTCAATAGATATAACGAGTTGATTTGCCCGCTTCGCTGGGCATTTTTATCTATGTAGAAAATTGATTGATTTTTTAAATGTTGTATTTTATTATTTTAATATTTAATTAGTATAATTATAATTGATCAAGTCTGTTAAAAATGATTTTTTTCAACCAAAATGTGATTGAATATTACTATTGCTAAAAAACTTTTGATAAAATTTGTTAGAAAATTTGCTAAGAAGGTTAAATGATTTATTAGAAATTTGTTGTCACGGATACTCCGGTAGAAACCCGGTAAATGCGAGAACAACTGACTTGGACACTAAAAAATTAAAAATACATGTGGAAAAAAGGTCACAGTTTCTGAAAAGGAAAAAAAAAAGTCTAAAATATAAATTTAACTTCGAAGACAATTTTTTTTTATAAGATTTATTCATCATATTATTATATTAAATATATTTAAGAATACCGATATTATTATTTTTTTTTGAGAAATTGTAGGTCATTTATTTTCTCTGTCTATATATTTTTAGGCGAGACTATTAAATAAATATTAAACACATATACTTAGTCTCACATACTATATAGTGTGATCGAAATGGGAAGTGATTTTTATTTTTTTTAATTGTAGAAAAGCTAAGTAAATTTGTAAAAAAAAAAAGATTAGTTGCTTTTTTTCCCTAATAATATTAGTCTTACACATTATAAATAAAAATATTGATTTTTCTTCCAAAAATAAATATAATTTTTTTGCGTGCTATAATTACTTATTTACCGTAAAAAATGAACAGTGTAGTTGAAACGGAAAGTGCCTCATATATTTTTTAATTGTAGATAATCTAGGCAAATTTGTTTACCTTTTGTTTTATTGAGTTGTATTTTTTCTCGGGTAATATTAGATCTTAAATATTCAAAATCTAATTTTTTGTTTTTTTTTAAGTAATAAACTTTAACAAAAGAGCACAAAATTAAAATTTAAAGCCAATATTTTTTTTTATTTTATAAGATTTATTCATCATATTATTATATCAAATTTATTTAAGAATGTTGATATTAATTTTGTTAATCCAAAAAATCCGAGGTCATTTTTTTTATCTCTTTATATACTTTTAGGCGATAATATGCAATAAATATTAAAACATATAATAATGACTTGTTTGCCGTTTAAAAGGAACAGTGTAATCGAGACAAAAGTGACTTGTATTGTTTTTTAATTGTAGATAACCTAGGTAAATTTGTTTATTTGTTGTTCTTGAGTTGTCTTTTATCTCTAGTAATATTAGATATAAAATGACTATTGCTATTAATGAAAAAACAATTAAAATTATCAAATTATTCTGGAAAAAAAAACACTCATAAATATTAACAAAAGAGTAAGTAAGAAAAAGAATATATTATTATTATTATTATTATTATTATTATTATTATTATTATTATTATTATTATTAGTATTAGTATTAGTATTAGTATTATTATTATTATTATTATTATTATTATTATTATTATTATTATTATTATTATTATTATTATTATTATTATGATTATTATTATTATGATTATTATTATTATTATTATTATGTTAATCATGGAAAATAAAACACAAATATCAATTTATCAAGGCATGAAAATCAAAAATTAAAACTATAAGGGCCAAAATGAAAATTCAATATATTATCAATTTCAATAACAGGATCCAATTGAAGAAATCAAAACTTATGTACTGTATTTATTGAATAATTTCAACCGAATCCGAAAATTAAAAGAAGGAGGACCGAACTGAAACATTGACATCCATCAATTCCAATTGGAGGACCCAATCGAACTAAATCAAAACTTGTGCAACCAAAATCAGGACAAAAAACAAAATCAAAAGTCAAGGGACTGAAGTAAAAATTATCACAGAATGGGGGACTCTCCTACACTTTGATGTGCAGGAGAGAGAGAGAAAGGGGTCGGCGGCTTTAACCGGTTCCCGGTGCGGCCACGGACATATTTATGGTGAACGCGCCACTACGGGAGGAAGACCACGACCAAGCGAACCGCTCTGGACGTCGGAATCACGTCTCCGACCACCTTATGAAGGAGCACGCGCCACCTCAACAGGGCGTGGGGCGTGAAACAGGTGGGCGCGTGTGACACACGCTCTGACAATAAACGCGGATAAAATAAAAAAATATGGTCAATTACCGGACAACCCCTGGACCAAAATCCTTGTTTTTGTCCTATATGGGCCCAGAATCGTAATTAGCCATTTTCAATAAATAATAAAAAAACAAAACATGCGGCGGACCGGACCGGACCGGTCCGTACGCGTGCAATTACATGCATGGCCCTGATCCTCAGTGTATTTTACACTCAGCCCGGCGCTATTTTGTCTTATTACTGGGGTTAAAACCGTCGGTACACTGTTCATGAACGAAAAAAAAAAAAAAGGCAGACGAACAGCCGCGACGCACGGCCGAGAAATGGCCAGTCCACAGTGCCATTGTGTCTGGTGCTACAGTGCCGACCCCGAGCTGTTTTAGCTCTTTTGTTAATATTAAAGGTTGATATCCAGAAAGAAAGAAAAAACTAAATTTATCATACCAATATATAACCTTATGTAAAGAGAATAAAATAAAAAAACCAAAAAATAAAATTGTGAAAGAAGAATGAAATTTAAAAAAAAACATATTATTACAATAAATAATATTTAATGGATAATTTTATAAAAAGAGTGGGAAACAACGCTGAGCATACCGAAAAATGAGCAAGAAAAATAAATCTAACCACATGATTGTTTCCATCGTATATATAATACTAGCCATATTGCCCGCGCGTTGCCGCGGGCATTCCTGTGTATATAATTTAACATAAATAATTCTATAACAATAAACTTCTAATAAATAATCAAGTCAAAGTTATAGATCAGGAAACAACATATACAGATTTTTAATAAGAGTTTGTTGCATTGGGAAAGGCTGCTTCTTTTGGAATGCAGCCATTGCGTGACAAAATATCACAAATGAGATATTTCATCTTCTTGCTAATTCTCGTGTTAATATGACAAATGATAGCAAAACTAATTTACCAATCTAAACTACTCAATTTAAAAGAAGATGAGAGAAGCTTATCAAATCTGTCGGCAACAAATGGCCAACGCAATCTAAACCACTCAATTAATGCCATGCCTATGACAATAGGCAAAAATACACATGAACAGAAAAGTCAACAACAAAACATAAGTAAGCAAGAGAAACAAAAGCATTAATGTTTCATATCAAAAAAGATTGCACATATCAACATATCAGCAAAGCAAGGGGAGCAAGTTTTAATCTCAATAAATTGACCTATGGCACTGCATTTCAAATTATCCATAATGTAAACATAGAAAGGAAATGGAAAGGCAATTGCTTCTACTCATAAAAGGGAAAGGTGCGCTGGAGGGAGGAAGAATTTAGTACCTAGGATAGAGAAAATTAGTGCTTTCATTTCCATTCAAATAGTCTTTGAATAGCTGTGGATGGTATTCCAGTATTTCACGGTATAGCAGTTCCCGAACATCTTCCTTTGTTACCCTTCGCCTTTCAAACTCAAACTCCAACTTCGTGATTGGCTGGCAGGAAGGTTCTCTCTCAACTTTGGCAAGGCCCTTAAAGTAAGGGTCAGCTAATGCCTATTATACAAAACTTGCATCAATCAGTACAGCAATAACCCGAGAATGAAATCAGCTCCAAATTGAAGAAACACCCGAACGCGAACCCAATTCAACCAATAACCCACTCCCCCAACACACACAAAATCAAAAATGCAAGCAACCCGAACCCAATCAAACCCAATCAAACCCAATCCCAAACACCGACAATGAAAAATAAAAAAAAACCCAACCAAAACGAACCCATTACAATCAATCACTGAACATGAATCGAGGGAGAAGATGGGAAGAAATGGCAAAAAAATGGAACCCATGAACCCAATGAAAAATAACCGAGCAAACCTAGAAATTGAAGCAAAAAAGGGGGAAAAGCATACCTCAACCAGCCGAGGCAGGTAACCCATGCAAGGAGACGACCGAAGGCCGACTCAGACTGACTCGAAACCAAGCCATAAACCACCATCCCCGCCAGCCCGACAGACCTCAGCAAACAGACCGTCGTTCTCTCTCTGGGCGAGAACATGAGACCGAGCAGACAGACTCAAGAAAGGAGAACTTCCAAACAATTTGAATGAAAAGAGAAAGGAAGAAACAAAAAATGCCCCGAGAGAAGAAATAAAAGAAGCCGGCTCATTAAGGGCAAAGTGGTCCGGACACTGCCATAATCCACAGTAAATGAAATACTCCACGCCTTTTATTTGTTAGTTAATAATCACATGTAACCTCTGATAGATAACAGTCTATGGTTACAATTAGTCTAGTTTGTTACAGTTTGTTAAAAGTGTTAAAGTTGTTCAAGATTAGTTTTCTTCTGTTATTTCTTGATGATGGTCACGCCTAATGCATGCACAGTGTAAGGCACTTCTTTTGTTAATAGCTATAAAAGGCTAGCTGATTGATAATAAAGATGGTGAACTATTTGAGACAAATAGAAGAACTGTGTGCATTTTGTATATCTTCAATAAGTGGTATCAAAGCCTCATAAGAGGCATGTGTGAGGGTGTGAATAAACTACAAAGTTTTCTTTTTTTTAGAAGATCAATAGAATGACAAATAACAACAATAGTAGCTTTGTGCAGGTATCCATTCCTAGATTTGATTGATGATCATTGGGCAATGTTAATGGAGAACTTCCTCCGCTATAAAGAATATTGGGATGTGATTGAGAAAGGGATTTTGATAAAAATGACACAAGGGGTTCATACAAGATCTGTCTCTATGGTAATGGCAACAAAATTGAGTGAAGATCAGATAAGAGCACAACGGAAGCAGATCAAGGGGCAAAAGTTTAAGGACCTAAAGGTGAAGAATTACCTTTTCCAAGCCATAAATCAAAATGTCATGGAAACTATCATAACCTAATTTCTGGGTTACTCCCCAAAATCCACCCAAAAATAACAAAAATGAAATAAAAAGGGTTGACATTGGCAGAAAAATCAATGCGGAAATTTTGGTTATTTCCGCGAGTCCGATCGTATCTCTTTTGTCCCAAAAAATAGAGGAAAATACAGATTTAAGGCAAAAATAAATTATCATTAGATAAATCTGTGTAAAATTAAGTCGAGAGATATAATTATATTTTTATGGGCCAATTTGATTTAATCGTCGGCCAATTTAAAAGTATAATTATGTTCGGGAATTAATTTAGGGTCCAATTGAAGGATATAATTAAGTGTAAGGACTTAATTATACTTTAAGTTGGTTGAATTAATTTGATGAAGGGCTTAATCAATGAGAAATCAAGTTCTTGATTTTAATTCGGATCAATTGATGAGATTGGAATTTTCAGAGACTGATTTGAATTTTTCCAAGCCAATTATGCGAAATCGGGGGCCAAATTGAATGAATTGAGAGTCTAATGTTTAATTGGGGGTTAAATCGCACAAATCAGAAACCAAGGACCAGAATAAAAAAGGAGCGCAAAGCTAAGGTTGCTCTCGAAATTCTGACGAGGATACAATTGCACAAAATAAAAGTTTAAAACCAATTGAGGGTGCGATTAGAACAATTATAAAATGAGGGACCAAATCGCATTTTCATCTTCTCCCAAATCATCAAACCTGCAAGCGTGCACTGCTCAATCACCTGAACTGCAGGCACGCCATCTGCAGCAATGCACGCCGCCGGGCAAGGCAGAGGCGGCAACCCATCGCTGCACGCAATGGGCTGCCGAAGCGTTGCCTCCATTTGCCTATAAATTTGCATACACTAGACTGTGGGGGGGGGGGGGAACGGGGGAAACGAAAGAAAAAAGGAGTTTTTACGCAAAGGAAAAACTGGGCAGAACACTGAGAAGGAAAAACAGGGGAAATAGAAAAAAAACAGAGGAAAATTGTGTTGCGACGTGAACCCGTGGAGTTCCAACAGGAAAAATTACTGTACATCATCTTTTTCCTCTCGGCGTTGCATGCAATGGGACGTAATTCACGTCCCACTGTTCATGCAGGCCGGGCTGGTGCGAGGTGGGACGGGCTTCGTGCCCGGCCCAAAATGCATAAAGAGGTGGGCTGAAAGCCCACCTAGGCTGTCAGCCCAGCCCAACCCACGCAGGAGTGGGCTGTCAGCCCACTGATTTTTTTATATATATTATTTATTTATTTTTACTTTATTTTATTAAAAAAATATATAAAAATACAAAAATAAAAAAAGCAAAAAAAATATGTTGTTTTCGTGCATACGACCGGATTCCAAGTTTTTTTCCATCATATTTTTCATAAAAAAATATTTTGCACCTTCCTCATGTGTCAAAAACAAAAATTGGATATCGTAACCAGTTTATGATTATCCGTTGGAATTTGGTCAAAATATCAAAAATAATTTTAAATATTTTTGTTTTATCTATTAAGGTGTAAATTTATAAAAAATCATCGTCGCGATAGAAACCATAATTAGGAGGGACTTCGAGACTCTTCACATGAAGAAAGGTGAGATAGTTAACAATTTCTTTGCTCGTTCTCTCACTATAGCCAATAAAATGAAGAATCATGGTGAGACAATGAGCTAAACTATCATTAATGAAAAAGTATTGAGGTCCATGACCTCCAAATTTGATTATGTAGTTTGCTCCATTAGAATCAAATAATTTTAAATATACTAATTATTGATGAGTTGCAAAGCAGTTTACTAGTCCATGAAGAAAGGATAAATGGTCATGAAGTTGAAGAGCAGGCTCTCAAGATAACTGTTGAAGAAAACACCAATAAAAAAGGTCGAGGGGATGTTTAGAGGAAGAGGAAGAGGAATAGGAAAGGGTATTGACAAACAACACTTTAACGAAAGCTTCTATTGAATGATTTAAGTGTCACAGATTAGGACACTTTTAATATGAGTGTCCTACTTGGGAAAGAGGAGTTAATTTTGCAGAAACAGGTGAAGGAGAGGATCTACTGCTAATGGCTTATGAAGAGCTTAACCATGAGGAGAGAAAAGAAATTTGATTTCTAGATCCATGATGTAGCAATCATATGAGTGAGAATAAAGAATAGTTCTTGGATTTGGATGATCAATTCAGGCCACACAGTGAAGTAAGGTAACAATTCAAGGATGATGGTCACGGGGGAAGGGAAATGTTTGAATGCAAGTAAATGGAATTACTCAAGTGATTTCTGAGGTTTACTACATACCTGAGCTGAAAATCAACTTGTTAAGCATGGGGAAACTTTAAGATAAATGGTGTAACAATTCTGATTCAAACATGGAAGTGCAAAGTCTTTCATCCAACCAAGGATATTTGTTATGCTTGCAGCCATGAGACTTAGAGCCACTACTTGTCTTCAAGCTGTGACAGAGGATGGGAGTTATTTGTGGCATTTGCAGATTTTGGCATGTGAGCTTTAGAGGGTTGAGAACCCTTCAATGCAAAATGATGGTCAGAAGTCTTTCTTCACTAACAACTTATGCAAGGGTATGCACATCATGTTTAGTTGGCATGCAACATAGAGAATCCATTCCCAAAAGGAGCCTATGAAGAGCATCACAACAACTAGAATTGGTGCATACAAATATATGTGGCCCTTATAAAGCCAAAATCAAACAACAACTAGAGGTATTTTCTAAGCTTTATTGATGACTTTAGCCAAAAAACATGGATTTACTTCTTGCATGAAAAATTAGAAGCCCTTACCATGTTCAAAAGGTATAAGGTATGTGTTGAAAAGGAAACATGAGCTTACCTCAAATGTCTAAGGATTGATAGAGGTGTCGAGTTCACCTTAAGTGAGTTTGAGGAATTTTATAGAGAAAATGGTATAAGAAGGCAATTAACCTTAGCATATACTCAGCATAATGGAGTTGCTGGGAGGAATAATAGAACTGTGATGAATTTAGAACGATAATAGGTACCAAAGGCCTTCTAGCCAGAGGATATGAGATGGTGTGTGCATGTGCTCAACATGAGCCCCACTCAAGCCATCTTAAACTCAACTCCGGAGGAAGCATGGAGTGGTATGAAGCCTATAGTAGAGTATTTCAGAGGTTTAGGGTGCTTGGCTCATGTACATTGTCGCGAGTTTTTTCATTTTTCGTGCTCCGCCATCCCTAGAGGGGGAGAACAACGCGTGGTGAAACAATGATGATTTTATAGTTGTAAAATCACGACTGTAAATCTTAGGAGTCGCCACCTAATATTAAGGTTACTAGGAAACCTAATGGTCTTCGAGAGATTGGGTAAGAGGACTTGTTGTGCAAGGGAAAGATGCATCACCCCTAGTGCACCCTACCTAAGGCAAGTTGCATTGTTGTTTGATTGTTTTTCCATGTTTGATTTTTATTTGTTGGTCTTTTCTAAAGTTCGACGTAGATCTCTCTTCGTGAGAGAATCTATACCTCATTATGAGTTGAAAGACTAACTAAAAAGAATTTTACATGCATTTTGAAAACCCCATTTTTAATTATCTACGAGTGTACTTTACAATGTAATTTTATACCGCGATAGCTAAAACAAAAATAATTATTAAATTATTTTGATATTTTGTCCAAATTCCAACAAATAATCCTAAACTATTTACAATATCCAATTTTTATTTTAAAAACATGAGAAAGATGCAACATATATTTTTTACGAAAAATATGCTTGGAAAAACCTTGGAATTCAGTCGTATGCAAGAAAACTACACATTTCTTGTTTTTTTAATTTTTTTAAGATAAACATTTTTTTAATGCAAATTTTGTATTTTGTAATTTCTTATCTTTTTTTTGTATGGGACTGACTGCCTAGCCTTGATGGGCCGAGAGGCCCATCATTTGAGTCTGCTGCCGACATGTGGGCCCAAAAGCCCCATCTCTAGCTGGGCTAGCAACCCACCTTACTTTGGGATGGGCTTCTAGTCTAGGTGGGCTGCAACCCACCTCACTCAAGTGGTTCAACCGGATACAAAGTCCAACCTGACCACTCCACTGTGCACAAAAACAATGAACAATAAAGTGATGGATTTTGGAGGGTGATGAACGGTGTACCTGTCACTATTGCTGGGTAGAGGAGGTCGAGGTAGTTCTTCCTATGGTGGTGACGTTGGAAATGGTGGCCTTTGGTGGACGAAGGAGGCGTTGGAAGTTTGTTGGCTTATGTTGGTGCAACTGTTGTTGCTTCTGCTATCTCTGCCAGAGGTCGTGGTTGGGTTGTTGCGCATGGAGGTGAAGTTGACAGTGATAATGGGGTTGTGCTAGGTGGTCGGCTAACTGCTACTTGAGGAGAGAGAGGATTGCCGACATGACTATAGGAGAGAGAGCGAACATTGCAAACACTTGTTTGCCAACAATGACTCTGTCAGCACCGAAGAAGATGAGGGGTGGGCTACTGGTGGTGGTTATTCATGTATGTGTCTTCATCTTCCTCTCAATTCTGTTTGTTTTGCACAATTTTCTCCGATAACTGTAGACCTTTTTTCGTCAATCTTTGCCCCCCCTTCTTTGATGGTTTGTGCACAATATTTATAGGTGAAAAGGCAACCGTTTGGCTGCCCATTGTGTGCACAAATGGGTTCCCTGCCTCCTGCAGTGTTTAGGTGGCGTGCCTGCACTGTTCATGTAATTGAACAATGCAGCCATGTCTGTGATGATTTTGGGAGAGGGTGAAAATCCAATTTGGTACCTCAATTTGTGATTGTTCTAGTTGCACCCCTAATTAGCTTTAAACATTTAATTTTGTGCAATTGTATACCCGTCAGAATTTCAACAACAACCTTATCTTTGCGCAACCATTTTTAGTTTGGTCCTTGGTTTTAGATTTATGCAATGTAACCCTCAATTGACCATTAAACTCTCATCTGTCTTCAATTTGACCCCTAATTTTGCACAATTAGCTTGAAAAATTCAATTCGATATCCGAAAATTCCAATCTTTCCCAATTGAACCCGAATTAAGCTAAAGAACTTGATTTTTCATTGACTAAACCCTTAATAAAATTAATTTGATCAATTTAAAGTATATTTAAATCCTTGCACTTAATTACATCCTTCGATTGGACTCTAAATTAATTTCTAAACATAATTATACTTTTAATTGGCCCATGATTGAATCAAATTGATCTATAAAAAATATATTTTATGATTTTCAACTTAATTTTACATAGGTTTATCCAATAATAAATTATTCTAGCCTTGAATTTGCATTTTCCTTCATTTTTGGGCATAAAAGATGTACAATCAGGCTCTTGACAATGTCTATATTTCCACCTTAATTTTACCTACCAACATCAAACCCCTTTTATTTTATTTTTGTTATTTTTGGGTAGATTTGGGGAATAACCCAAAATTGGGTTATGACATACATATACTAGAGTAGAAAAGAATTAAGTTGGATAATAAAAGTATACAATGTGTTTTGTTACGAGTGAGTGACGAGTCTAAAGCCTACATGTTGTTTAATCCAGTAGCCAAGAAAATGCTTGCTAGTAGGGATGTTTTTGAGGAAAACAAAAGCTTGAATTGGGACATGAGCAGGGAAGAAATAAATTCAGATGTGCTAGAATTAGGTGATACTGAAGAAGAAATTGAAGAAGCACAGACTGAAGAGGCCAACTTTAAATGGAGAACTTGGAATAAAAGATAATGAGAATGGGGAAGCCAACTCAAATGCGAGAACCTAAAATAGAAGCTGATAAGAATGAAGAAGCCAATTTAAATAGCATGAATGCAACAAGTCCAATTAATTCTTGCGCACACTCTAGTGTTACACATGATGAGAATTATTCAGTTTCAGGGAAGGGTCATACGAAGTCCACCCTGGATGCAAGACTATGAAATAGGGGAGAGTCTATTAGAGGAAGAAGAAGACCTAAATGCTATGATTATTCTCATAGAAATTGATCCCTCTACATTTAAGCAAGCCGTGAAGAGCAAGAAATGGAGAGATGCCATGAACAAAGAGATCAAGGCTATTGAACGCAATAAACACATGGGTTTCTAACTACCTTACCCGAAGGGATGAACAATATTCGAGTGAAATGGATATTCAAAACAAAGCTTAATGAACATGGTGAGATAGAAAAATACAAGGCTAGACTTATGGCAAACGGGATATGCACAACAATATGGGCGTTGATTACACATAAGTGTATGCTCCAGTTGCAAGATTAGACACCATACATTTGATAATTGCCTTAGTAGCTCAACAAGAATGGAACATCTTTCAACTTGACATAAAAAAGTGCATTTCTGCATGGTGAAATTGGTGAGGAAGTGTTTGTCCAACAACCATAAGGTTATGAGAAGAAAAGGAGGGAAACACAAAGTTTATAAAACTAAATAAGGCCTTATATGGTCTCAAACAAGCTCCACGAGCTTATTATAGCAAAATGGAGACTTATTTTTCTAAGGAAGGGATTCGAAAAAGTGCTAATGTGAACACACTTTGTTCACTAAACAAGAAGGAAACAAGTTGTTGATTGTTAGTCTTTATGTTGACGACTTAATCTTCACTGGAAATGACAAGAACATGTGTGAAGAATTCAAGAAATTGATGATGCTAGAATTTGACATGTCAGACATAGGAAAAATGAGATATTTCTCGGGGATTAAGGTATTATAAAATCCCTTAGGGGATCTATATTTGTCAAAGAAGGTATGCTCATGAAATCTTAAAACGATTCGGTATGGACCGGATCAATTCAGTGAAGAATCCCTATAGTTCTAGGCTACAAATTATCAAAGGACAAGAAAGGAACCAAGGTTGATGCAAGTATGTTCAAGCAGGTGGTTGAAAGTCTCATGTACTTGATTTCAACTAGGCCTGATTTAATGTATTGTGTTAGTATTATTAGCAGGTTTATGTCATGTCCGACGAGTAACACTGGTTAGCAGCCAAAAGATTACTTAGATACCTGCTGGGAACAATGAACACAAGACTTTTCTACAAGAAAAGAGGTTGCAAGCAACTCATAGCATACTCAGATAATGATTTTGCTAGAGATATAAATGACCACAAAAGTACTACAGGGTGTGTGTCCATGCTCAATTCTGGAGCAGTATCGTGGACTTCTAAAAAACAACCTGTTGTTAGCATATCAACCATCGAAGCTGAGTATATTATTGTTGCTTCATGTGCTTGTCAGTGTGTTTGGCTAAGAAGAGTTTTTGACAACTTGGGTGTGTGTGGATGGAATACACTACGATTTGGTGTGATAACAGTTCATGCATCAAACTTTCTAAAGAATCTTGTACTTTATGGCAAGAGCAAGCATATTGATATCAAGTTTCACTTCCTTCGTGAAATGATGAAAGGATAATGTGGTTAACTTGAGTCACTATAATACTCAAGATCAAGTAGCTAACATCATGACAAAGCCCCTTTAATTTGGATGTGTCTCTAAAGCTTTGAAGTTTGCTAGGGTGTATGTGAAATTCCAAATATAAATTGAATACAATTTAAGAGAGGGATTGATAAATTGTTAAGAGATAACAATTTATGGTTACAATTAGTTTAGTTTGATACAGTTTGTTAAAGTAATTAAAGTTGTTCAAGATTAGTTTTCTTGTGTTATTTCTTGATGATGGCCATGCCTAATGCATGCATATTGTAAGGCACTTCTTTTGTAAATAGCTATAAAAGGCCAGTTGATTGATAATAAAGATGGTGAACTATTTGAGACAAATAGAAGAATTGTGTGTATTTTATATATCTTCAACACCCTCCTCTCATATATTTGGGAAGGCCTGTTATCGCTGTTCTCAATTTGGAAGGAAGAAGTCAAGGACATCTCCATGTGGCTGAGGCCACCTGTTTTGAAATAATATATCGTAAGAACAAGTCCTTGAGATTAAAATGTGGTATTTATTCATTTATTTTTTTAGAAAATAATTCTTTTATCTCAAACTTTTCATCATGTTTTTTTAACCATTTTTATTTTTAAAAATTAAAAATAATATGCAATGGACAAAAAAGATTAAATGATATATGAATATAAAAGATAGGGATTAAATAATGTTTTATTAAAACAAGAAGACTAATTAATTATATTTGCTAAAATATAGGGACTAGGTGATAATTATCTTAAAAGCTAACACAGGTCATGGTTTGGTCATTGTTCATAGTGAGATAAATCACTATGAATGACAATAGTATTTGCTCAATTTTTGATTCAATTTTCGGTTCGTTCGGTTTGCTGATCTACTTATTTTATTTTTTATTTTTGCACAATAAAATAACCATTTTGTCCCTATAAAATGACAAAAATGGATGCTGACTGGAGGGGATTCCACGATAATTGCACATTTTTGGTCTGGTCCGAGTAACCAATTTATTGATTTTTTAATATTTCTTTGCATAGTAAAATAACCATCTAGTCCCTCAAAAAACATAAAAATCAGGTCTGGTCGTGAGAGGGTGACACGGGCATTTCACATTTTTTGAAAATGACTAAATACGGATATGCCCCCCAATATGACAAAAAATTGAAGAGTTGGCTGCAGGGGTGTCACAATAATTTACCTTTTTTTTAATATTTATTCTAACACGGTGTTGTTGATGCGTCGCTAGACGTGCGGTCCGTTTCTGCACTCACGCGGTTTTCGGACGACGCATGTGTCATTATACGACCTTAAAAAATACCCTACTTTCATCTAGAATTATTTTCTAACATGTTCTCTTCCTCCTAAACTAATGTGTGGTTGTCTAACATGGTCAGAGATGTGCTAGTGGTCGGTTGAACTCCCCCCCCGTTTCTCTATCCTGCCAACGCAAGTAGTCAGGCCCTGCTGTTTGTTTACTTTTCATTATAGTCCCTGATCTTTTGATTATTTTGTATAATCCTTATTCCTTTAATATAGGTTTTGATTTGTTTTAATTTTTCCCTTCAATTGAAAATGATTATATATTGTAGTTTCATTTCGCTCCTTCGTCCTTTAATTTCAAGATTGGATTGAAATCCTTAAGATTTTCAGTATTAGAGTTTTGATTTATTTCAATTGTATCCTTCAATGCAAATGGATTATATATTTAAGTTTCATTTCGGTTCATAATCTTTTAATTTCCAGGTTTGTCTCAAATTCTTTAATTTTTTTTGGTATTAAAGTTTTGATTTGTTTCAATTTTTGTCCTTTTAAATTTAATTTATCATATATGTGTTTTTCATTTCGCCCCTTATACTTTTAATCTTAAATTTTATTTTAATTCTTTTATATTTTATATATTTATTCATAAATAGTTTCTATTTATTTCCATGTTTATATGTACAAGCTCTTAGTTTTTATTTCAAATTTTTTATTATTTCCACTGTTATTACGGTTTTGAGTTGATCCTTGAGGGGGCTATGTAGGAATATGCAAAACAGAGAAAGGAAACCCACACGATGTGGTTCTGTTTATTAGCCGTGTATATATATTAATTAGATGAGTGATTGTTACCTATTTTACAGGTATTGTAGAACCATAGTTTGTACAAGAATTCTTGTTGTGATCAAACTCATAAATACTATTGTCATATCTCTATTGCCAGCTATGACAGATTGGTATCTTATCATCCCCCCTCAAGCTCAAGGTGGTCGAGACCCATTGAGGAGCTTGTCACAATTGGAAACAAATTTGTC
>CM055029.1:8177008-8335971 GCA_029204005.1 Salix udensis | reverse complement strand
TAAAGAAAGATGTTTGGTCAATATGTTTGCATGTTGGGCAGTGCCAACAACATGTTCAAGCATAAGGGCACCACTAGCAACACGTTCCCTGATGAAACGAACATCAATTTCAATATGTTTAGTGCGATGATGAAACACTGGATTTGGCCATAGTAATTGCGTTGAAATTGTCACAAAACAATTTGGGGGATATGAGACAGTAGCCAGTGGATTGTAATAGATTCATGAACCATATAAGTTAGCTGTGGTGGAAGCTAGAGCACGATATTCTGCTTTTGTCATAGATCGAGATACAGTGACCTACTTTTTAGCACCCCATGATAGCAGGTTGTCACCCATATAGATAGCAAAACCAGATGTGAAGCATCAATCATCCTTACACCCTGCCAGTCAGCATCGCAAAAACCATGAATAACAGTTAAGGGCATAGGAACAAAATGAAGACCAATATCGAGAGTTCCTCTAAGATAACGAAAAATTCATTTAATAACAAAGAGGTGAGGTTCTTATGGGGCTTGCATGTATTGACAAACATGATGAATAACATAAGAGATGTCAGGACGGGTGAGTGTGAGATATTGTAGGGATCCCACAAATTGACGAAAAGGCATGGGATCAGGTAACAAGGTGCCTTCGGTGGCTGATAGGCTGCTTCCTGATGCTAAAGGAGTGACAACTGGTTTAGCACCAACTAAACCAAACTTGTGTAGCAGTGATAGTAGATACCGTCTTTGAGTAATGGTAAGTGTTGTGGCAGTCCTGGTAATTTGCAAACCAAGGAAGTAATGGACATCACCAAGGTCTTTCATGCGAAACGCGGATGAAATATGAGTAATGAAAGCAGACATTTGAGATGGAGATGACCCAATAAGCATAATGTCATCGACATAGACCAATAGAATAAGAACATCGGAGCCTTGTTGACGAGAGAATAAAGACTGATTATAAGGACATCGTGAGAAGCCCAACTGCTATATGTAGTTGCTGAATTTTAGATACCAAACACGTGGTGCTTGCTTTAAACCATAGAGAGCTTTATGAAAAGACAAACATGATGTGGATGAGCAGGATCCTCAAAGCCTGGTGGTTGAGCCAAATAGACACATTCATGTGAACCACCATGAAAAAATGCATTGTTGACATCTAACTGCAGAATGAGCCACCCGTGAGAAAGACCAATGTTGAGAATTAGCCGAATAGTTCCTAGTTTGACAACAAGACTAAAGGTTTCATCATAATCCAATTCAGGAAGTTGAGTAAAGCCACGAGCCACAAATCTGGCTTTATACCTGTAGAGTTCTTGAGGCACACCGTTTTTTGCATGGTCCTAAGCTCCGGGAGGTTTGTAAGGGGTTGTTCATACAGGGAGTAAAGATGCGTTGTGTAGTGGGTAGCTTGTGGAAAACTCATAACAAAATTGTCTGTTGAAGCCTTGAAAGGTTTGTGGAATATGAAAATAGAGAACAAATGAGCAAAGGCTTGTTTAACAGACTTAGGTCGGGCTGTGTTTTGATATACTTCAATCCAACAAGGGTGTGGATGAGGCCATTGGGATTTTTCATGTTGGAGAAGGGAGATCCATTGTGTGGGGTTGTGGAACCAAGTGAGGAACTTGAAAGTATAGTACCAAGAGTCCGCTGGCCAAGAAGTCCTGAGAAGGCTGGCAAGGAAGTAATCAATGGGAAATTCTATAGCAATATGGTACAGGTGACAGAGGTACCATAAGAAAAGGTAGAGTTCTTTAGGGAACAGGCCAAATGGTTTGAAGGTGAATAGGTGGATGAAAGGATATTTGGGATGAATGCCTAAGCTTTGGAAACAAAGTGAGGATGCATCATAGTTGAGAAGAAGGTGATCTTGGAGGCTAAATAGTTTGTCTTTAGCCTGCTGGGTGAGAGTATGGTTAAGGATCATTTCTTGAGCAAGAGGAGGTAAATCTTCTGTGGGGAAATCTCGGTCAGGTGGAGGTGGATTGGAAGAGGAAGCCATAAGAATCAAGGGAAGGAGTAGTGTTTGTGATTTAGGTGGTCTGGTGAGCATATCTGGGATTAGATTCTTGTTTCCCTTTATATGCTCGACGGTGAAGGTGTACTTTGAAAACCATTCTGCTAGTCTTAGAAGCTGTGGATGAGGAAGCATCTTGCGTTTGAACTGTAGCATTTTGGGAAAAGAGGAACAATCCATGATTACTTTGAAGTGGTAGGCTGCCAGGTGGAACTCGAACTTTTGGATGCCATACTTTACAACTAGGATCTCTTTGAAAGTGGAGTGGTATTGGGTTTCTGACTCCTTGGAAAACCCACTTTTGTAGCCACATATGTGTCGGTGGCCTTCTTTATCTTCAAGTAGCATGGCACTCCAATATTTGTCACTAGCATCAGTCTGGAGTATACGTTGCCCTGTTGATGGAATGACTAAAGCAGGTAGGTGTTGTGTGGCCATCTTTAGTTGTTTGACTGCTTGTGTCTATTTTTCTGTCCAGGGATCTGCATTTTTTTTCAACATGAGCTGGAGTGGCCTTATCATTTGTGCAACTCGGGGAATAAAATTTCTGAGATATTGGACAATGCCCAAGAACTGTTGGACTTGTCTTCTAGTGAGGGGGCCATCAAGGAATTTTTGGAGTTCTTCAGCTATATGGGTGCCAGGTGTGTAAGCACCATCTGTAAAAATCATATCAAGAAATTCAATTTCCTTTTGGCAGATAAGCATCTTGGTTTCAGAAAGCATGATACCATGATGGTGAACGAGCTCTGCAAATTGCTTTAACAGCATAACATGTGACTCCTCGTCTTTTGAGAAAAGTAGCACGTCATCGATGTAGATTAAAGTTGATTGAAGTAGAGGTTCAAATACTTTAATCATGGCCTTTTGAAATAAGGAAGGTGCTACTTTGAGACCAAAGGGCATGACTCGCCATTGATAATGATGGTCTGGTATGCAGAAACCTGTTTTGTATCTGTCTTCAGGATGAATGCCAAGTTGCCAAAAGCCAGCTTTAAGATCAAACTTGGAGAACACTTTGGCATTGTGGAGGTTCGCAAATAATGTCATGGTATTTGGCAAGGGGAATTTATCATCTTGTAAAAAATGATTCAAGGGCTGATAATTAATTACCAACCTGAGCTTGCCTCGTTTTTGTTCAGACCTTTTATTAACATAAAAGGTTTCACAAGACCATGAGGAGTCTGTGGGTTCAATTAATCCTTGGGCCTGTAATTGAGCACATTCTTCTTGAGCTAGCATCTTGTGCTCAGGATTCATTCCGGTGTGACTAGCTTTTGTGGGATTGATGTCTTCATTAAGCTTGAAAGGAAGCCTAATAAAAAACTGCGGATTTTGCCATAAGGGATGAGAACATTTAGCAAGAAATTCCTGGTGAGAGTTGGAACATGAGTGTTGAATGATTTGGGCTTTGATGAGGGCAATATGGTCTGGGAGTGAAGGTTGGAGTTCATAGAGTGAAGGGGTAATTGTATATGGAAGAAAATGAGTTTTGTACTAAATACCACGAGGAAGGATTCTGAACTTAGATTTGAAATAAACATCAAACCCAATAACTAAATCCTTTCCAGGTAAATGAGATCCAAGAACATGGGTTTTGACTGAACACTGTGGAAGGATTTGTATGGTAATAGGCCTTTTGGTTTTGAATTGGGTGCAAAAAACTTGATTGTCAGCGGCTCAGAAGTATTCTTTATGGGTGACCCAACAATGAGGAGGAAGAACTTTAGGGTTAAGAATGGTTCTGTGGGCTCCTGTATCAAATAAGGCTATGGCTTTGATGGGCTTGGCATATGTGGATGTAAGAATAGTAACAGGGGCTAGAGGTATTGGGTGTGAAGGGGGGCTGGTAGGTTGGGCTTGGTAAAGTTCATAGATCTCATCATCAGAACTTTCATCAGCAACAGCAGCTATGGTGTCAGGAGTGAGCTCATCTGTGAGTGAGAATAGGGATTCAACTTCATCATCATCAGGATTGAACTTTGTATTTTGGGCCAGGAAATCAATTAACTTCAGTGACTGGGCTTGCTTCTTTGGACAGGCTTTTGCAAAGTGACCTTTGCGCTTACAGATGAAGCATCTATTGGAGCTTGAAGGGAAGTTTTTGGGGCGTCTGGTGTGGCGTTTTCTGAGGAACTTCCATTTCTTCTGGCGACCATTAAAAGAAGATCTGTGGATTTTCTTGAAATGCCTTTTCTTTTTCATGGAACAATTGCAATCAGCATTGTTTGAGCATTTAATCATCAGATTTGGTCATTTACAAGCACGGAGCATAGTTTTATCAGGCTGTAATATCTTGGTGAAATACTTGTGTTGATCACACATTTTGTTGAGTGCTTCCAACACCTGATGAAAGATCGTGCCAAGAGATTGGTTGTCAATGACTTCTTTTCGGATTTTGAATAGTCTGAACGTTTCATCAGCCAGATCTCTAGGTATGGAGGCCAAAAAGGCATGCTTGAGGCTTGGATCATCAGGACCAGAGAGAATATGGTATCGTCAGCACATCTCTTTAAAATGTCTTTCAAGATCAGATCTCAAATAGGAACAACACTTCATTTTGAAGTACTCATACCTTGCGATTTCTTTGTCATTTAAGGCTTCTCCAAGAAATTCATAATGGAGCCAGCCCAGAGCTTCAGAAAGAGATGCACTGTTCACAAATTGTATTTGCCGATAATCTCCTAAGGCATGAAACCAATCCCATAAGGTGCTAGAGAACTTTGCAGAGAATTGTTGTAATGCATCCCGAAGGGTTGCTCCGTCCTTGAGCATATAACTAGTCAGCCATGAATGGAATTCAAGCATTCTATCTCGCCATTTTACTCGTGGAATGTCATCCAAAGTAAAATATCCACCGGTATTTGAAGAATGGATATGAGGTTGATAATGGCGAGGGTTAAGATTTACTTCATCATCACTGCTGACTGGTTCATCCACACTAACTCTGGTGGTAGAGGTTGGTGGAGGCTCTTGCCTAGTCCGGGAAGATTGAGGATCTGATGAGTGTGCTGGAGGAGGATCAGCCATTAGTAATGGTGGCATGGAACAAGTGTCGTAAGAATCATCATCAGAAGTCACAAGAGTGCTATCATCAGTAGGAGTCTCTTCTTCAGATGTATTGGTAAGAGGTTCATGAGTGATAATTTTAGGGATAGTTTGGTGGGAATAGGTAGTGAGTAAAGACTGGATAGGATTGGAATATTTGTGAGACTGAATCATAAGTTGATAAGGGTCCTAGGAGTCTTGGAAAAGGTCATCTGGTTCATGCTTTTTAGATTCAAAAGAATCAGAGGATGAGGAGATGATAGGGGCTGGTGATCTGGGTTTTTTAGAAATAGATGGCACTTGGGTTTTCCCTTTATCACGTTTGGAGAAAGGTTTTTTGAAAAGGTTTTCAGAGTCTGGGTTTCCAAATAATTGAGGTGTAGTAGGTAGAGGTTGTGGAGTGAAAGAAGGGGAGTGTTTAGTCCAATACGGGTCTGGATAATAGGGGGTCATCCTAGTCTGTGAAGGTTCAGGGAATGGTAAAGGCTTTGATTTGGATTTGGCTAACTTAGTCTGAAGAGACTTAAGTTGTATTTTGAGAGACTGAATTTCTTGTTCTTTCTGAGGGTCTATATGGCTGCCAGTAGAAGCTTGAAGAAGTAGATACTCATGAATGGTGGAGATCCTTTGTTGAATTTTAGCACACAATTTTTCAAGTTATAGAATTCGAGAATCAACAGAAACTGTCATCTTTTTCAGATTAGTCTGTACCATGTCAACCTTGGATTCAATGCGATGAAGAACAGAATTTTGAGCAATGGCATTTTGGCTTTGCCAATTGAGAACAGCTTCAGCTTGGGTAACTTGTTTAGGGCGGCCATCAGCATCAACACCCAGAGGGTTGTGGACTTGGGGAAGAGTACGAACTCTGTCTTTAACTTGTTCCTGTAAAGCAGGAAAATCATCATCATAAGGTCTTGTGGGTTGATACATAGCAAAATTGTGGGGACTTGTTCTGTAGATTTTTTTTTTGGAACATTCCAAATGTATATTAGAAAGAGAAAAACAAACCAAGACAGCAATTTGGCTGCCTGCCCAAAAGTGGAAACAAGCTTCCACTACTGGGCCTCACTCACGCAGGCTACAACCAGGCTCAAGGCCTAGAACTAGGACAAATAAGGGCCAAAAGGGCTAAAGGCAAAAACCTAAAAGGCCAACAGGCTTACAATCAGGCTCAAGGCCTTGTCCCATAATCAGAAAAAAAAACCCCATGCTTGAGGCAGAGAAAAGGCCCCCAAAGGGTCCCAGAGAAGAGAAGCCCCTACGCCCCTATCCCAAAAACTAGATATCCCACTGCAGCTTAACTGAGTCCGGGATGGTTGCCATGCAAGATAAATGAGCTTAACTTGTTCTGTAGATGCCCAAGAAGGAGGAGTATATTTGACAAGATAGTCAAATTTTCCAGAAGGTTGTCCCAAGGTGTCAATTATGCTGTCTCCATGGTTGTATCTGGATTTTAGCTTTGTACCGGAAGATTTTCTTTTGTGCCTGGGAGTATCATCTTCATCAGCCATGGCTTCATTACAACAACCGTCACAATGACAAGTGTCCCAAAAAACATGGTTGTCCTCTGCAAAAGAGTAGATGGGTAGACCAGCGTCTGAGAAGGACTCAATAGGCACTGGAAGAGGATCATGAACGGGCTGCATCATAGAGATGGAAGAAAAAATTGCCGGGGAAGATGTGGAAGATGCCCCTTTCTGAAAGATAATTTCTACAGTACCATCAGGCTTTTTGGTGAACTCAGGTTCCATGGATTGTATGGGAACAGAGTTTTGGTGCAATTTTTCGTAATTGGTAATCCAAGAAGAGGGAAGTAATTTTTGTAATTCTTCTTTCGGGATTTGTCTTGGGACATGGGTACATGTGGCTCTTTGATTAGTATCAACAGTGATGAGTAAAACATCATTAGTAATAGGGAGTACTAAATCAAAAGCATGATTTTGGACCCGATAAGCCATTTGGTAATGAAGAGTGGCTTGGTAGGTGTCTAAAACTTTGGACTTTCAAAAAGTGATGGAGTTGAGGATCATCCAAGGCCATGTTGAAATTGGGATAGAAAGTAACAACTACTGTGCCACAATTAAGAGTGGTTTCAAGAGATCCGATGCAAGCATGTTGATACTCCAAATATCGGGTATCTAAAAGAGCTAATCGTGCTGCAACAGGTAAGCCTTTACGGCCATGATAAGACAAGGTGAGACGAATAACACCAAAATGGATATGTGTATATCCTTGAGTAATCCACTGGCCTGGAAATTCAGATGGAATTTCAAGAGTAACAAATTGTTCTCGAGAAGTAGCAGGAATCTTATGTTGGTCAAAAGAGAAAGCTTGAACATATTCTTTTGTCATTCGAGGAGGATGTTTGATGAGAGTTTTAATACTGCGGATGACAGAAGGAGATTTTTTGGCAAAAGCATGATAAGGATTGACTAGAGGAAGGTCTGTTTCAGAATTTTTTTGTGTATCATCTAAAAGATTAACCTCATATAGATAAGCAAGCTTAGTAGAGGTAGACTGGCGTAGAGAAGGGGAAGGGGGAAGATGGAAAGAGGAAGTAGAAGTCTGAGGAGAAGAGGAAAGAGGTGAAGATGGAGAAGAAGAAGTCATGATCAACCCCAAAACCAGATAAGCTCTGATACCACACTAACATAGATAAGCAAGCTTCTTGTTCTTTATTGATTGTTTAATTGGTAAGCAAAATTATACGTTTTCACCAATTATATAATACAATTTCAGTATTATATACGTATATAAAGGGGGTAGGATATTAAGAAGTAAAAATATAATGTTACACCTTCTTCGCTATGCAATTGTACTATTTACTTCTTATTATGCTACCCCTTGTTATATATATATATACACAACTTCTTGTTAAACAGAAAATATAACTTTTTTGGTCACTTGTTTTAATTATAAGAAATCAAGGATGGAATTCTAATGGTTTCATGTATATAATTTTTTTTTTATTTAAGTCCATCTTCTAGAATATTTGTTTTCATTATTATAAATAAAATTCGAAAGAGAAAAATTGAAATAAACTTGAGTTTATTATGGATAATATACTTTTATATTAGTACCGTATGTCCCTGAGCATTGGATTAAAATGGTCTAATTAATTGATTGATCAATCCATTATAAAATGAAATAATTTCATTCTTTAGAGTTTATTTCATTTTATAACAATGTCATTCTTTAGAGTTGACTAGCTAATTGCCCCGCGCGCTGCCGCGGGTATTCTTGTGTATATAATTTAACATAATTAAATCTATAACGATAAATTTATATGATATAAGTAAATAAAAGTTATAGATCAAGAGATAAAATGTATGAAATTTTGAGTTGAGTTTGTTACGCAAGCATAGATTACATCTTTTAGAATATAGGTATTGCATCATAAACGATCAAAAAAGAACGCGAACTAACATTAGAAAAAAGAGCAAAATATTTTTACCAGAGGAAAAAATTATTACTAAAATCATTATTGTGCAAATAATTAAATTATTATTATTATTATTATCATTATCATTATCATTTTTTTTTGTGTTAATCATGAAAGGGAAAAAATGGAAGAGAAAAAAAATCCTAAAAACTGCAAAAAAAAGATGAAACAAAAGAATAAAACAAAAACAAAAACTATCGTTGCTATCAGTGCCAAAACAATAAAAATTATCAAATTATCCGGAGGAAAAAATCTTCAAAAACACTAACAAAAAAGTAAGCAAGAAAAACAATTAAAAATTATAATTGATGATCAAATAGAAATAAAAATTATTAGCTGAAAAAAATCATTTAATCTGAAAATTTAAAAAAAAATATATGTTACGATTTGCTGGATCAAAATTAAAATACAATATTTATATATGGAAAATTTAATATAATAAAATAGCTTAACAAACCTTATCATAAAAATAGCAAAATCAAAGCCTTAAAATCTAAAATTTTCATTGCTTTTACAATTAAAACAATAAAAATTTTTAAATTATCTTGAAAAAAACACTCAAAAACGTTAACAAAAGAGTAAGAGAAACAATTAAATTATTATTATTATTATTATTATTATTATTATTATTATTATTATTATTATGTTAGTAATGAAAGGAAAATAAATAAATGAAAGACTAAAAATATCCGAGAAACTTTAACAAAAGATAAAAGAAAAAATAAAAAAAATAAAATTTATCATTGCTATTACTGCAAAAAGAATAACAATTATCAAATTATTTGAAGGGAAAAAAAACATTAACAAAAGAGTAAGCAAGAAAAACAATTAAATTATTATAATAATAATAATAATAATTATTATTATTATTATCATTATTATTATTATTATTATTATTATTATTATTATTATTATTATTATTATTGTGTTAATAATGAATGAAAAAACATAAATAAATGAAAGAACAAAAAAATTCTAATAACTTGAACAAAAGATGAAAAAAAAAATTATCAAGAAAAAAATAATAATCTAATTTGAAAATATATAAAAAAACGAATAAAAAACTAAAAGATAGAGCAAATGAAAAGAAATTATTGATGAAAAAAAAGAAGGATAAATTAATAGCTGAAAAAAATCAGTTAATCTGAAAATTTAAAAAAATATATGTTCTACGTTACGGGTTGAGCGAATAATTTTGATAGGATTTGCTGGATCAAAATTAAAATATAATATTTATATATGCAAAATTTAATATAATAAAATAGCTCAACACACCCTATTATCACAATAGCAAAATCAAAGCCTTAAAATCTAAAATTAGCATTGCTTTTACTATTAAAACAATAAAAATTATTAAATTATCCTGAAAAAAACACACTCAAAAACATTAATAAAAGAGTAAGCAAGAGAAACAATTAAATTATTATTATTATTATTATTATTATTATTATTATTATTATTATTATTATTATTATTATTATTATGTTAATAATGAAAAAAACAAAAATAAATGAAAGACTGAAAATATCCAAGAAACTTTAACAAAAGATTCAAAAAAAAAACATCATTACTGTTATTGTCAAAAGAATAAAAATTATCAAATTATTCGGAGGGAAAAAAAACATAAACAAAAGAGTAAGCAAGAAAAACAATTAAATTATTATTATTATTATTATTATTATTATTATTATAATTATAATTATAATTATTATTATTATTATTATTATTGTTGTTGTTGTTGTTCTTATTATTATTATTATGTTAAAAATGAAAGAAACAAAAATAAATGAAAGATTAAAAATATCCCCGAAACTTTAACAAAAGAAAAAAAAGAAAGTATCATTGTTATTTTTTTGCAAAAAAATTCAACCCCAACAAATAAGAAAATAAAAAAAATTAAAGATCAAAGATAAGCACACTTATATGTACATGAATAAAAGGAAGGATAATTCTAGAAATAAAAAAAACTAAAGGGATTAAAATAAAAAAATTAAAAGTCATAGGGCTGAAATGAACATTAAATATAAAAGGATTAAAATCAAGAATTAAAAGTATAAGGGCCGAAATAAAAATCAAATATATTATCAATTTTAATTAAAGGACTAAACTGAAGAAATTAAAAATATTGTACCGAATAAATTTATCTTTTTCAATTGAATCGGAAAATTAAAAGCAGGGGGACCGCATTGACAATTGGACATTGAATCAATTCCAATCGGAGGACCCAATCGAAGAAAATCAAAACTTATATACCAGAAATCAGGACACAAAACAAAATTAAAAGAGAAGGGACCAAAAGGAAACAATAGCAAACTTGGGGGACTCTCCTGCACTTGTACGTGCAGGAGAGAGAGAAACGTTGCCAGCGGATGTAAACGGCCACTGTCGCGTCCACGGACATCATATAAAGAAACGCGCCACCGCGGGAGGAAGAACATGAGGAGGCGCATGGCCTGAGACGTCAGAATCTCATCTCCGACCACCGTATGAGGCCGCACGCGCCGTTCAAACAGGGCGTGGGACTGAAAACCGTGGGGAGCGTGCGCAGCACGCACTGACAGACACGGGCAGAAATAATAAAAAATGATGGTCAATTACCTTAATGGCCCTGGTTGCAAGTCACCGTTTTTGTCTTATTAGGGGACAAAACCGTATTTAGCCAATTTCGAAAAATAATAAAATAAGAAGAAGACCGCCGGACCGGACCGGTCCGATGTGGTCAATGACGACTGATTCTGGCGGCGGTTTTTGTCGTTTTCGGGGGCTAATTTCGTTAATACACTGTTCAAAAGAGAAACAAAAAAAAAGAATGTACACCCGCGAAGCACCGGGTGAAATTGCACATGAATAATGACTATGAGTCACGGTGCACAGTGTTTTACTGTGCAAAAGGCTGACGCCCTTTAGGTTTTTTTTTAATGCTTCAATTATTGGTTAGAGCCGTCCTCGATTCCTATCCGTACCACTCATCTACTTTTTTGTTTGACATGGGTACAAAACCCACCACAAATCATAAAATTAATAAGATAAGATTTAAAAAAAAAGTATAATTAGTAATTAATAACTTGTTTTTTTTTAAAAAAAAAAATATTTTGCAATCATGTTCTATTTCATTATTTTATTGAAAAACAATTATCACTTGTTAGAAATTATCTTACTACATGATTATTTTAAAATCTAGATGGGTTGGATTGACCTGTAGTCTAAGAAAACCAAAACTAAATTAGATCAAATTTAGAAAAAATAAAATAAAAAAGAATTGATATAATGTGATTTTGTAAAAATTCTGGATTGACCCACGACTCGATCAACCTAGAAAAATCCAATTCAACACTCATAAATTTTTTTAATTTATTTTAAAATGATATTATTTTTATTTTTGTATAAAATAAAATTAATTTGATTTAACTAATATAAAAACAGCTCGAGACTGGTGAAATTTAGCTAGAGTCGGATTGAAAAACAATGGGTAAAATATAAATTTCAATAACGAATTATGTAACGAGATAAGTGAAATGAATTCTAACAAGACACCAATGATTTGAAACTTTGTATGCGGTGGCCTGCCCGCATTGATTATTGATGCGGTTTAAAATGGAAATTAACAGAGACTCTAATTTCTTGCAATTTTATTCTTCTCGAACAAATTGAATAAATGAATACAAATAAGGTTGTATTTGATAACCTCCCTAATTCCCTATGCTTGTCTTAATTCCACATTTTATTTGATAACCAGAGTACTCCGACTTCAATTGAGAACCGGTTTGATGTTGCGTAGTGATTTTTTATAGTGTAAATAAAATATATTTTTGATATTAATTTATTAAAACGATATAAAAAAAATATATTTTCGAATCACAAAAACACACTCTTTCATGTTTTCATACGTTAACTTCACTACATGAATGTTTAAATCAAAAAACCAAAAATTCATATTCATGTGCTGAACTTCACCACCTACATGGCCAAGAATTGTGAGCCTTGAACATTACCTAAAGAGCTAAAACAGCTCGGTTTTTTGCTGTTCACCGTGACTCATTGTCACTGTTCATTGACAATTTGCTCCGGTGCTCCGCGCGAGCACATCCACCTTTTTTTTTTGTCTTTTTGAACAGTGTATTAACGAAAAAACTCCTCGAAAAAGACAAAAAACGTCGCCATTTTCAGGGGCTGGACGGTCATTGACCGTTTTCGGCCCGGACCGGTCTGGTTCGTCCGGCCGGTTCTTAATTTTTTTAATATTTCATTGAACAGTGCATTAACCATTTTGTCCCTCGAAAAAGACAAAAAACGCGCCTAGGGGTGAGGGGCTTTCCGGTAATTAGCCTATTTTTTATTATTTTTTTCGCTGACATCTGCTGGCGCGTCCGGAGACGCGCTGTTCGTTTCAGCGCTAACGCGTTCTTCGGACGGCGTGTGCGGCTCCCTACGGCGTCGGAAAATGACCAACCAGCGTCTAGAATGATTTTCAGGCATTTTATCTTCCACCCGGGGTGGCGCGTGTAGCACTATGGTATCCGGAGACGTGTCAATGGTCATTTGAATTCCCCCCCCCCCCCAATTTCTCTCTCCTACCTGCGCCAGATGACGTCAGCTAAGCTGTTTTTTATCAAAGTTCAGTTTAGTCCCTGAACGTTGTAATTTGGTTTTCTTGCCCTTAATGCTATTATATAGGTTTTGATTTGATTCAATTTCGTCCTTCAATTGAAATTGATTATATATTGGATTTTCAATTCGGTCCTCATTCCTTTAATTTTTCGGATTGGGCTGGAATTTTTAATATTTTTGGTATCAAAGTTTTGATGGATTTCAATTTATCCTTCCATGCAAATTTATTATAGATCCTTAATATTTTCGGTCCCAAAGTTTGATTTCTTTCAATTTAATCCTTCTATGCAAGTTAATTATAGATTTTAGTTTCATTTCGGTCCCATTTCTTTTAATTTCAGGTTATTTTTCAATTATTTAATTTGAATGTTTGGATTTGCTTCAATTTTGTTCTTAAAATTACATGTATTATTTAAAGTATGTCAAATTCATTATATATTTGTATATTTATGTCAAATTAAAGTATGTAAAACTAATTATATGTTTTAATATTTATTGAATATTATCGCCTAAGAATGTATATAGAACGAAAAAAATTATCTAGGATTTTTTTAAGAAAAAAAATTAATATCAGTATTCTTAAATACATTTAATATAATAATACAAGGAATAAATCTTATAAAAAATAAAAAAAAATGTTTTCGAATTTTAATTTTGTGCTCTGTTTTTTAAAGTTTATTTCTTAAAAAATATTTATAATATTTTGGTTTTTAATATTTCATATCTAATATTACTGGGCAATACAACTAAAAAAAATGACAAATTTACCTAGATTATCTACAATTAAAAAATATTCGAGTCACTTCCCGTTTCGATTACACTATTTTTTTTAGACGGCAGATAAGTAATTATAGCACGCAAAAAATTTAGGTTCATTTCTAAGAACAAATTACAATATTTTTATTTATAATGTGTCAGATCTAATATTACAAGAGGAAAAAGGAAGCTCATAAATTTTTTTTGACAAATTTACCTGGATTATCTACAATTAAAAAATCTACGACCCACTTCCCATTTCGATGACACTATAAAGTATGTGAGACTAATTATATATTTTAATATTTATTGAATATTATCGCCTAAAAATATATATATAGAGAGAAAAAATTACCTACGATTTCTTGGAAAAACAATTAATATCGGTATTCTTGAATACATTTAATATAATAATATGATTAATAAATCTTATAAATATAACTTTGGCTTTGAATTTAAATTTCTATTTTATACTCTTTTTTTTGTTCTTTTAATAAACGGTAACCTTTTTTTTCATATTTTTTAATTTTTTAATAACCGTCGTGTCCAAGTCTTTTTTTTTTTAACCGGGTTTCTTTTTTTGTGTTTTTTTAACCAGAGTATCCGTGACAACAAATTTCTAACAAATCATTTCACCTTCTTAGCAAATTTTCTAACAAATTTTATCAAAAGTTTTTTAGCAATAGCAATATTCAATCACTTTTTGGTTGAAAAAAACTATTTTTAACAGATTTTATCAATTACAATTTTACTAATTAAATATTAAAATAACAAAATATAATATTTATAAAATCAATAAATTTTCTACATAGATAAAAAAGCCTAGCGGAGCGGGCAAATTTGCTCGTCATTCCCTATATATATAGACACGGACCCTCTTCCCAATTCGCTCCATTAGTGGACTCTAATTTCCTTTCAAGGTGATTAGGGATGACAAACATTTCTTCTTTTAGCAAAGCGTGGCGCCATCTTTGCAGCTCAACATGGTGTCTAATGTCCCGTTTCTGCCGTCTAATCCCTGCTAGAGTGAATTCTTTTTGTGTTCAACTTTGTTTTTTTTTCTCCGTCTCCTTCTTTGGTTTTGTTTTTCTGAAGGTTTCGAAGCCCAGAACCCGTGATTCTTTTAGGCCTAGGAACATAGATCTGTTCTTCACATCCGTGTCTGCCACCACAGTTTCAAGTATGTCAACTGTTGAAATGGAAGTTTTCTCCAATTCCCAGCTCATTGTTTTGATTATTTTAATGCTTATTGGTGGAGAAGTTTTCACTTCCATGGTTGGACTTCTTTTCAAGAAGTTTCAACTTAAGAAAATGGAAAACAAAATTTCTTCCCTCGCAGACAGTGATCCTAGCACTTGCCAATCTTCTGAGTTGGAAATGGTAGAAAAACGAGATTTTGATAGTCTCGAATCAGGAAATCATGAAACTTCATTCGATAGCGGTGTAGATTTGCTGAAGTGCAAATCAATCAAGTTCTTGTGGTTTGTGGTTTTGGGATATTTTATAGCTGTTCAAGTTCTAGGGGTTTCTATTATAATCTAGGAGTAAAACAAATAAAATGCTAATATATGATTGGTTTTTGCCAGCACATGCATGCAATATTTCCAAACAATAATTGGATTTCATTTGTGAACACATTAGGTTTAGGATGAGGTATAGATCTTTCTGATTTATATACTAACTAAATCTTAGGCATGTGTCATTACGTACTTTGGAAAACAAAATTAATAATTTATTGCTAATTAAAATACGCCCTTGTTAATTACTTTGAAGTCAAGGCATTCAGGTGTTTCTAAGTAGGTTTGCAATTATTATCTATTAACTAAAGAGCTATAACAGCTCGGCATTGTACTGTTCAAGCAGACTAAATTTACTGTGTACTAGATATTTGGCTCGGTTCTTCGCGCGAGTTTGGGCGCCTGTTTTGTTTTTTTTTTTCCCAGCGCTGATATTTGTATTTTGTATGGTGGAAACAGACATGTTGGTGGCTGTGGCTTGGAGGTTCGATGCGCGTTGCAAATTTCACCGCGCAGGGGTTCGAATCCCTCGGCGCAGAGATTGCTTTGTTTTTCGTTTTCTTTTTCTTTCAAGCTGTGGTGTTTTTCCTTTTTTTGATTTATTATTATTTTTATTATTATTTTTTTACAGGCTGTTTTTGTTTGCTTTCAAGTTACTTTTTCCAAGCTGACGTCTTTTTTAATCGCAGAGTTTATTATACTTATTTGGTTTTTTTTTTAATTTTTTTTTTCAGCCTGTTGTGTTTTTTCTTCTTTACATCTATTATTATTTTTATTATTATTTGTGTTGAAGCTGCCGTTTTTTCATCTGAGTTTGGTTTCGTTTTTTTTTTCTTTTTCTTTCAGGCTGTGGTGTTTTTCCTTTTTTTTTTTTATTATTTTTATTATTATTTGTTTACAGGCTGTTTTTTTTTTGCTTTCAAGTTACTTTTTCGCGCAGAGTTTATTTTCCTTATTTGGTTTTTTTTTTTATTCTTTTTTTTTTTCAGCCTGTTGTGTTTTTTCTTCTTTAAATTTTTTTGCTTTCAAGTTACTTTTTCTTATTATTTTTTTTCCAGGCTGGCGTCTTCTTTAATCGCAGAGTTTACTTTCCTTATTTGGTTTCTTTTTTTTAGTTCTTTTCTTTTCAGCCTATTGTGTTTTTTCTTCTTTACATCTATTATTATTTTTATTATTATTTGTATTGAAGCTGCTGTTTTTTCATTTGAGTTTGGTTTCATTTTTTTTTTATTATTCTTATTAGCTCTTTACTTTCAAGTTACTTTTTCTTATTATTTTTTTTCCAGACTGGCGTCTTTTTTAATCGCAGGGTTTACTTTCCTTATTTGGTTTCTTTTTTTTAATTCTTTTCTTTTCAGCTTGTTGTGTTTTTTCTTCTTTAAATCTATTATTATTTTTATTATTATTTGTATTGAAGCTGCCCGTTTTTCATTTGAGTTTGGTTTCATTTTTTTTATATTATTCTTATTAGACCTTTGGTTTCTGTCAGCCGAGATTATGCTGCGTGGGTTGCACTGTAAAAAGAAGAGGAGAAACCAGAGGCAACCCGTTTTTCATTTGAGTTTCGTTTCGTTTTTTTTTTTTTATTCTTATTAGACCTTTGGTTTCTGTCAGCCGAGGTTATGCTGCGTGGGTTGCACTGTGAAAAGAAGAGGAGAAACCAGAGGCAAAACCACCTGCGTGACATTCAATTTTAGCCCATGCCATGCGTTTTGCAATTTCTGCTTTGTGATGTTTGTGCAATCGAGAAACTGTGATTCAGATTTCATACAGGCGGCGTTGATTGAAACAAAGTCAGCCGCATTGTTTCTGCGCATTAAATACCTCAGAGAGAATGAAAAAAACATGCAGCTGCGTGAGTTACACTGTCAAAATGAGAGGAAAAAAAACTGCGTTCATTGAGCCAAAATTAATTGAAAAAAGCAGCGTCAGTTAAACTCTTCTCAGTTTGCACCCACGCGAGCACATGCTCGGCTTCTTCAATTTAATTGCAAAGTTTACCCGTTTCAAATTTCAGATGGGCATTAGCTTTGCCATAGAAGCATTTAATGCATCTCATTATTAATTATGCTGTCATTAACTTTGCCACAAAAGCATTTAACGCATCGTATTATTAATTATACAGTCGAGGAAAAAAAGTCACAGCTCACCCTCAATCTAATTAATATATTTTGTCTCTGACAGTGCCTAAAATCCTTCACAGGTTGCGCTTCACACCAGCTCATACTTTTTCATTCCACCCTCTGCAGACCTCTTTCTAAATTCAGCGTCACCTTCACTGTTAGTGCCTAAAATCCTTCGCAAGTTACGCTTCACGCCAACTCATACATTTTCATTTTACCCTCTGCAGACCTCTTTGTAAGTCCAACGTCACCTTCACTATTGGTTCTTTGGTGTTTTTGGTTGAATTCTCATTTATCGCATTTTTCCTTTTCCTTCGTCCCAGTATTGATTTCGCATTTCTTTGTTAATTTCTGTCACTGCAGCGTCTTCGCGCGATTTCCTCTGGCTTTCATTGATCAATTTACGGTAAGCTTTTAGTTTTTTCCTCTGTTCTTGCATGTTCAGCTTTCATAATTTTTTCGCTTCCATCACTCAATATGCTTGGTCATAATTTCGTCAATAATGTCATTGTCCATGTTCAGCTTGCACTAACGTCTGATGGGATAAAGTCTTTACCGTTTGATTCCTCCATTCACGGTCAGTTCTTTCTTTACTTTCTATTGCTTGATGTTTATGTTACATGTCACTGTTGGTTCTTTGGTGTTTTTGGTTGAATTCCCATTTATCGCATTTTTTCTTTTCCTTCATCCCAGTTTTGATTTCGCATTTCTTTGTTAATTTCTTTCACTGCAACGTCTTTGCGTGATTTCCTCTGGCTTTCATTGATCAATTTACGTTAAGCCTTTAGTTTTTTCCTCTGTTATTGCATGTTCGGATTTCATAGTTTTTTGCCTTCCATCACTCAATATGCTTGGTCATAATTTCGTCAATAATGTCATTGTCCATGTTGAGCTTGCACTGACGTATGATGGGATAAAGTCTTTAGCAAACATTCCTCCATTGACGGTCAGTTCTTTCTTTACTTTCTATTGCTTAATGTTTATGTTACATGGTTTGTTTTCCTTGCATGACGCAATATGTTTGGGCATCATTTCATTCACAGTATCGTTGTCCATATTAACGTTGCATTGTTGTGTAATGGGATATACAAGTTTTGTTGCTCCGATTAATTTATTTATATAAATAACGACTGCTTTGTTGTTCATTCATTTTCATTTACTGTGATTCTTTCTAATGGTTTTTTTCCTATATTCTTGCTGTCATTTTTACGCCATGCCTGATGTTTTGTCTTTGTCTAGCATGAATCTTTTACACATCTTCTCATCAAATTAATTTATTTATATAAATAACGACTGCTTTGTTATTCATTCATTTTCATTTGCTGTGATTCTTTCTAATGGTTTTTTTTTCCATATTCTTGCTGTCATTTTATGCCATGCCTGATGTTTTGTCTTTGTCAAGCATGAATCTTTTAGACATCTTCTCATCAAATTAATTTATTTATATAAATAACGACTGCTTTGTTATTCATTCATTTTCATTCACTGTGATTCTTTCTAATGGTTTTTTTTTTCCATATTCTTGCTGTCATTTTTACGCCATGCCTGATGTTTTGTCTTTGTCTAGCATGAATCTTTTACACATCTTCTCATCAAATTAATTTATTTATATAAATAACGACTGCTTTGTTATTCATTCATTTTCATTTGCTGTGATTCTTTCTAATGGTTTTTTTTCCATATTCTTGCTGTCATTTTTACGCCATGCCTGATGTTTTGTCTTTGTCTAGCATGAATCTTTTACACATCTTCTCATCAAATTAATTTATTTATATAAATAACGACTGCTTTGTTATTCATTCATTTTCATTTGCTGTGATTCTTTCTAATGGTTTTTTTTCCATATTCTTGCTGTCATTTTTATGCCATGCCTGATGTTTTGTCTTTGTCAAGCATGAATCTTTTAGACATCTTCTCATCAAATTAATTTATTTATATAAATAACGACTGCTTTGTTATTCATTCATTTTCATTCACTGTGATTCTTTCTAATGGTTTTTTTTTCCATATTCTTGCTGTCATTTTTACGCCATGCCTGATGTTTTGTCTTTGTCTAGCATGAATCTTTTACACATCTTCTCATCAAATTAATTTATTTATATAAATAACGACTGCTTTGTTATTCATTCATTTTCATTCACTGTGATTCTTTCTAATGGTTTTTTTTCCATATTCTTGCTGTCATTTTTACGCCATGCCTGATGTTTTGTCTTTGTCTAGCATGAATCTTTTACACATCTTCTCATCAAATTAATTTATTTATATAAATAACGACTGCTTTGTTATTCATTCATTTTCATTCACTATAGTTCTTTCTAATGGTTTTTTTTTAAATTGTTTTTTCAGTTTCTATTGCCACTTTCAATTTGTGATTTAGATTATCGATAAAAAAAAATTTCATTGTTGATGCCTTTAAGGCTACTTTCATTCTATTAATTTTTTTTTTGCAATAGATGTTAATTTGAGTTGAGATTGTTATTTTCAGTTTGTTGTTCAATTTTTTATTTCGTTTTTTCTTTATTGGTTCATCGAGCAATTTCTTTTTGAATTCTTCCTAATTTCGTTTTTTATTACTGGTTTCATTTTTCATTTGCATTTATTGCCTAAATTAGTGTTTTCCTTATATTATTATCCATTTTAACATTTTTCTTGATTAATTATGTTATAGTGTGGATATTTTAATATGTTCCAGATTGAAAATCTAATTTCTTGTACATTGTTGTTTCGTCTGTTCCACAAGTTTTGTTCCCTCAATACAATTACTTGCTCTGTCTTCCCTATTCTGTGTGTTGTTTTCCATTTTTCGTTCAATCTATGTTCAAAATAATCATTCTATTGCAATTGCTGCACTTCTAATCATGCCTTTTCATTGGTTTTCCTATTTTTTTCCCAACAGATCATTCCATCATTGACAGTTTCTGCTTGCTGTTGGCTGTTTGGCGACTACTGCTATCAAGTTGTTTTTAAATTATCATCAAGGTTTGCTCAATTTCGTTTGTTAGTTTGTTACAAAAAAATTAAATTCATACATTAATGCAATTTTTTTTCTATGTCTTATTAAATTATCAGCTGCTGTTGATTTTACCCTGTTTGAATTAATTCGTGCGATCAGAATTGATTTCCTGGTATGTCTTAAGCTTTGTTATATTTGCCTTCAATATCTGCATTCCTCTTGCTTTAATATGTTTTATTATTGCCTTCACGTTTTTTTCTAACCTTTAATGCTCCATTAAACACATTAGTTGTTTCAACTTTGTTATCTTTTGCTTCAACTTCTTTTTTCTTTTTTTTGCCACCCATTGTTTGTCAACTTATTCATTTGGTGTTAGCTTGCAATAAATTATTCCTACAAATGAAGTACAATTATTATCAACCACTTTAACATTGTCTAATTAAGATGTATCAATAGTTCCAAAAAATTTATAATTTGGATTATATTAATTAGATGTATTCTCCATTTCATATTAATTTTTTTTCAATATTTTATCCCTCCAGTTTCAATACATGCACTAATGAGTAGCAAACGACAAAGCCTACAAGAAACACATATATTTTCTAATGAAGAAGATTGTTCATTTGACACGCCACAACTAGAGAATGAAGCTCCTTCATACTCATTTGGTGTGCCAGCGCAATCTTCAAGGTTTAATCCGAATTATAATCCTTTCCCCGCTAATAGTCAAAGCTTCCAATTATATCACGACGAGGCTTCTTCCTCTAATGTGTCACCATCCCCTCAGAATCAGCATCATCATTGCTTGCCTTCTATAACAAGCAATCAATCTTCCATATCAAATTCATCGTCTCTGTTATTTCTTCAAGATCATGTTGCATCGGGGTCAACCTCTTACAATCATGATCTTAGATCTTCTATCAATAACCACCAAACAACTGGGCAAGCTTCATATCAAAGAAAAAGAGGAAGTTCGTTCAATATTTATTATACTTATTTTTAATTTCTATTTAAATTTTAATCCAATGTATTTATAGCCGCATTTCACACAACATTTTCATGCCCAGGAATTCCGCTTCATTACATTGACTTTGGGGACAAAACATTCAAGTGTTGTCATTGCATGGCGCTTATTTGGGTCAGTGAGCGTCTCGCAAGTTCAAGCCAGCGCAATCCAAGATTCTCTCTTTGTTGTCTAGGTGGAAAAATTAATCTTCCACGACCACCACCAACACCTCATCCTCTTGATGACTTGCTAAATAATGTATTGGGTCAGAAATCCAAGATGTTTCGTAGGAGTATTCGTGCCTACAATTCTATGTTTGCTTTTACATCTATGGGAGCAAATATTGATCAATCAGTTAATCGTCATTCTGGCCCATATGTATTTAAGATAAATGGTCATTGTCATCATCTTATGGGATCTCTATTACCTTCTAATGATAATGCTCCAAAATTTGCACAACTTTATATTTATGATGTGGCGAATGAAGTTTCAAATCGGATGTCGCAATTTCCACATTCAACCTCTGATTCATGTTTGGATGAAACTATTGTTACTGGAATTATTGCAATGCTTGCCTCAACTAATTGTCTTGTCATCTTATTCCGTCATGCATCACAAAAACTCTCAGAACCTGACAATCCTGGATATAAACTACAATTATTGTCCAAAAGAACAAATGACACCGGACAATATAATGATGCAACTTCAGATGATATTGGTGGTTTAATTGTTGGCGATATTGGTGATTATCGTTCTGAACGAGATATAATTATTGAAAGTTGTTCAAACACTTTCCAAAGAATCTCGAAGCTACATCCAAAGTTTATGGCCTTACAATATCCTCTTTTATTTCCATTTGGTGAAGACGGTTATCGAACTAATATTAGTTTTGCAAATCATGCCTATCATATCTCTGGAAAACGTCAAAGAGTCCCCATGAGAGCTTTCTATGCTTATCTTATTCAAGAAAGGGAATATGGAGAAGACACTCTTATAAAAGGTGGTCGTCTATACCAACAATTTTTAGTTGATGTTTTTGCAACTATTGAAGAAGATAGGCTTCACTACATCAGAATGAATCAAGATGATCTCCGGTCTGAACTATATTATAATATTAGTGAAGCTGTGCTTAAAGGAGACACACAAGGATCATCAACTGGAAAAATTATCCTTCCGTCTTCTTTAACTGGTAGCCCACGATATATAATTAATAATTACCAAGATGCAATGGCAATTTGCAGAGCTTATGAAAATCCTGATCTTTTCATTACATTCACATGCAACACAAATTGGCCTGAAATCCAGAGAGAGCTCAATAAAAGCAGGGCTTACAAGCCTGAAGACAAACCTAATGTTATTACATGAGTTTTTAGAACAAAACTCCTTGATATGTTAAAGTTCATCAAATCTGGTGCCCCTTTTGGCAAAACAATTGCTGGTAATACAATCATGACATTTTTTTATTTACATGGTGTCATTTATATAGTAAACTAATTCTGTCAAACAATTTTGTAGATGTTAACGCCATAGAGTTCCAAAAAAGAGGCCTTCCACATACACATATCTTGGTTTGGCTAGCCTCAAATTTCAAATTCAAGACTTCTGATGATATTGACTCAGTTGTCTCAGCGGAGATACAAGACAAAAACATCGATCCTTTGTGTCATGAAATTGTCTCTAAATTCATGATACATGGTCCATGTGGTGTTGCAAGACCAAGTGCGCAATGCATGTCAAAAGATGTTTGTGCCAAGTCGTTTCCAAAAAAAATCAGAAGCTCAACCACTTTAGATGAAAATGGATTTGTCTATTATAGAAGACGTCACTTCTGTGATAATTTTGTAATAAAAAATGGAATTATGTTGTTCAATGACTATGTTGTCCCATACAACAAAAAACTTTTGATGCGTTATAATGCCCATATAAATGTTGAGATATGCTGTCAGTCAATGCTCATCAAGTATTTATTCAAATATGTCAGCAAAAGCCCTGATAGATGCCGTGCCGTAATACAGCATGACAGAAATGACGAAATACAAGCATATCTTAATTTCCGCTTCATTTGTCCTTATGAAGCTGTATGGCAAATTTTTCAGTTTCCAATTCACTCAAGATATCCTCCAGTTGAAAGACTTCAGATTCATCTTCCTTTTCAGCAAAATATTGTTTTCTCGGGCAGGCAATCTGTTCTTAGAAGGCCAGGTATCAGGCAAACAATGCTTACAGAATGGTTTGAATGCAACAAACAATTTTCTGGTGCACGGGAGCTATATTACTCTGAATTTCCAAACAAATATGTCTGGGATCCTAGGCAAAAGGAGTGGACTATGAGGTCTAAAGGGATAAGCCTTGGGCGTATACCATATGTGCACCCTGCTGCTGGAGAACTTTATTTCTTAAGATTGTTGTTACACCATATTAAAGGACCAACTGGCTTTGAAGATTTAAGAAGTATTAATGGAATTGTTTATCCGACATTTCACCTTGCCTGCAAAGCACATGGACTTTTAGGGGATGATACAGAATGGTCTGAAGCTTTCTGTGAAGCAATCGCAACTGCATCATCACCGCAACTAAGACAGCTTTTTGTCAGTATTATATTATTCTGTCAAGTTGCTAATCCTTTAATCCTATTCAACCAGTTTTGGCACTCAATGCATGATGACATTCTATACAAGTTAAGACTATCTTTTAGAATGCCAAACCTTATTCTGGCTGATGATGAGCTGAAAAATTATGTTTTATATGAGCTTGAGCAACTTTTCAATGCTTCTGCAACAACGCTTCAAGATCATAACTTGCCCATGCCTAATGGGCAACTCCTTAAAGAAATTGCAAACAAGCTTCTAAGAGAAGAGCTTAATTATGATTTGGCTGAACTTAGAAGTCAACATTCCTGCAATTTTGCTTCTCTCAACCATGGGCAAAGAGTTATATATGATTCAATTATTGCAGCAATCTTTGCTAAGAAGCAAGCTTTGGTTTTTGTGCATGGTCATGGAGGAACTGGCAAAACTTTTTTATGGCACACAATTATAAATCGTGTCAGATCTGAGTCCTTAATTGTCCTTGCAGTAGCATCATCTGGTATTGCATCTCTTCTTCTTCCAAATGGTTGCACTGCCCATTCAAGATTCAAAATCCCACTTTCTATTGATGAATCATCAACATGTGCCATTAAGAAAAACACACATCTTTCCAGCCTTCTTCAAAAAACATCTCTTATAGTTTGGGATGAGGCACCAATGATTCACAGATGTTGTTTTGAAGCTTTTGATCGTTCAATGCGTGATATTCTTTCAGAAGATGGCAACCACAACAAAGATCTCCCCTTTGGTGGAAAAACCATTTTACTTGGTGCTGATTTTCGATAAATATTACCAGTTATTCCTGGTGGAACAAAAGAGCAAATAATCAATGCTTCTTTAACTAGCTCAAGTTTATGGCCCAAATTTACTGTATTAACTCTTACAGAAAACATGCGTCTCTCTACAGATGGTTTGACTTTACAAGAAAAGGCTAAAATTACAGAGTTCTCTGAATGGATTCTAAATGTTGGTGGTGGTCAAATTTCTGATTTACCTTCTCTTGATGAAGCTGATGATTCTTTGGTCACTATTCCTTTCGATCTTCTCCTTGGAACTTCATGTGATCCAATTTCAACAATTGTTTCAGCAATTTATCCAAATATTTCTAACATTCAGGTTGACCCTGGATATTTCAGAGAAAGAGCTATAGTCACAACAAAAAACACAACAGTTGCTGAAATTAATGATTTTATACTCCACATCACACCAGGAGAAAAACGCCTATTTCTCAGCGTTGATTCTATTTCCACATCTTCAACAGAAAGTGATGATGCAGACTCATTATATCCCGTTGAATACATAAATCAATTGGAATTCAATGGGGTCCCATCTCATGAACTTGCTCTCAAAGTTGGGACGCCGGTGATGTTACTTAGAAATATCAGCCCATCTATAGGTCTATGCAATGGGACCAGGCTTATCGTTACACAACTTTCGTCAAAGGTCATCCAAGCACAAATAATAACTGGATCTCACATTGGCGATCAAGTGTTTATACCAAGAATCATCTTCCCAATCAATGAAATCAGATGTCCTTTTACAATCAAAAGACATCAATTTCCTTTGAGACCATGTTATGCTATGACAATAAATAAAAGCCAAGGGCAATCTTTAAAAATTGTTGGTGTTTTTCTGAAAGACCAAGTTTTTACCCATGGTCAGCTTTATGTCGCTCTGTCAAGAGTCACTTCCAGAAAAGGCTTAAATATTATTTCATGTGACAATGAAGGACGTTCTTCTGCTTATGCAAAAAATATTGTCTACAAAGACATCATAAGCACTCTTCCTTGAGGTTTTTCTTCTTCTTTTTTCAATGTTCAACAAAATAAATTATCAATCATTATTTACTCATCAATATTTTATAGATCACGACAATTGCAATTTACCTCTTTAAATGATTGGTTTTCCTTAAATATAAAGCAATAAAAAACAATCACTGATTCCTCTTCAATATTTTGCATGTTATCAGCATTAATCTTTAATTCAATGACTACTTATTTTGTTTTGTTTATATATTGCAATGTTCAACATCCTTATTAATTATTTAGTCAAATTTTCATCAACCTTATATACATTTCTAATAGTTTATGTTTATTTATCTATTATGAGTTACATTTCTTTGCTCATTTGTAACTACTAATTCTTATATTCTACTGTTTATATCTTTGCTCTTAGGGTCATGGCGCTGTCAATCCAAAACATAAAAAAGTACAACTTCTACCAATCATTACATGCAAGGATTTGTCGTGTTTGGATCCCAACACTCAATGGTCAAAATAGCAGTTTCAATTGCCTTTTCGTTGATGCTACAGTAAGCTTCTATTTGACACGCTTTCTTTATCATCTATTTCACCTTGGCTCTTACATTTTGTTATAAAAAAAACCATCACCTATTCAAAAATATCAATTAAAATTTCAATTCGAAATACAATTTTATACTTCTAATCATAAAATGTTTATGATGCAAAAATTTATGTTCGTTCTTTTAAACCAAGACTAATTCTTTGATCCACATGTCCTTCACCAATCTTATGTATGGTTTGTTCTTCAATAATAAAATGCATAATGTTTGCAATTTCATTAATAATAAATTTCACTTTGATACAACAGGGCAACGCAATTCAAGCCTCTGCTAAAGGCAAAAACATACAAGCATTTGCTGCTTCAATTGTTGAAGGTCATTATTATCAAGTCTGTGGATTCTACACCTTTGAGAGCAGATATACAAATTCTGTTGTTGCCCACGAAGCAGTTATTGATCTTAAGTCTGACACCAAAGTTACAAGAATTGATCCAATCACACCCCCCATACCGCGCCATTACTTTAACTTCATCGACTTTGCACACCTTATGACTACAGGAAGACGATCAGGAGTGCTCACAGGTTTTATCACAAACCAGCATTCTTCATGTGTTTTTATTGTTCTGTTACATTTCTTTTCACCACTAACCTTCTCTCCATCCATTAGATGTGCTTGGTCGATTAAAAGCCATTCAACCGCTTGAACGAATTATGGTTCGGGGTCAAGATATGACAGACAAAAGAGAAATTATCATTGAAAATATAAGGTTGATTATCTTAATCTCATAGCTTTACCAGCTTAATGCCTTCTTTTTTAAAACTCATAATTTTATGCAGGGGTGAAGAGCTGCGGGTTACTCTTTGGGGTGATGTTGCAAAAGCCTTTGATGATTCTGATCTAAGCAATCAATCAAGTCCAGTAATAATTGTGTTTGCTGCCTTTCGAATTACTGAGTTCAAAGGTTTTTATTTTCAACCATTACCTTTTAATTTCTAATAATTCAATCATTCATTGATCTTAATACCTCTATACATTTTCTGGCTCAATATCAAATAATTCCAATATATACACTTTTTTCTCCCAGGGAAACCAAATCTCGCCAGTACTGTTGCTTCCTTATGGTATTTCAACCCAGAAATCCAAGAAATCCTTCCCTACAAACATTAGTGAGCTTTCTATTTCTATGTTTATCTTTTATACAACAAATACTTTTTCAAAGCTATTTATAACAAACATCTTTCATGATAAGCTACAAGGATATTCCCGTCGAGGTGCATCAACTCCCTCCTACATCGAACACTTTAACCATTGATCAACAACTGAAAGAGAATAGAAAAACAATCAAGGAAATCCTTTGTACAAAGTATGTCAACAATTATTTAAACTTTTCATTTGACACATTATTAGCCTTACTTTGTTTTCCTTTCAACAATTCAAAAATATATGTTTATTTATTTATTATTCCACAAAATACAGAATGAAAGATTCACATGTAAGGCGTCAATAGCTGACTATGACCTCCATCGGGGATGGTGGTATCATAGCTGCCCAATATGCACAAAATCAATATTTGACAAAGGCACAGGTTTTAAATGTATTGAGCACAATGAAGTTACACCGATTCCATGGTGAGCAAAAATTTAACATTACTTCTCATGTCAATAGCTACATTATACATATTTTTCACATCCTTTACATTGCATCTTATATTTAATTATCTCATTCCTGACATTTTCTTAGGTTTCGGGTTGATTGTATTGTGACTGACGGAACTGATGTTACAACATTTCTGATGGTCGGAAAAACTGCTGAAATTTTTTTTGGCTCCTCTGCCCACAATTATGTCTATGATAAAGGGTTCATCGATTCCATTCCAACTCCTTTATACATATTTTTTCACATCCTTTTCGCTCGGTTATGAATCGGTGCGACATCATTGTTGCCAATGTTTTTGATGACATTATAGAAGTTCAATCTCCACAACAGTATGCTGAACCAGAACTTCATGGTCTTAATGTTCGTTTGACGGAACAACATTCTGCGTCTTCCTCCAAAGAACCACTTCTGTTTGATCCAATAACTCCAACTCCTATTCCACCATCTAGAACTGACGTCAATACTCCTCCACAATCACAAACTGTCAGACAGCTACTATTTGAAGATGAAACACCTCTGCACAGGTAACATGTTTCTTTCCCTCTTAATAACTTTTACCTTCAAATTTTAACAACATTTCTTATATATATTTGCTTTGTCAATGCTACATTCAGCTTATACTGATCTTTTTAAAATTCACAGCTCTACAACAGATACTACAGCCGAACCTCCAAGCATTATCCCATTGCTCGATCCCAGTCCATCAACCATGTCTAAGGAGGATGACCCACTAGCAAAACGTCACTGCACATCAAAATCACATGATGATTAGGTTCTTTCTACTTAATCTTTATTTATGCCATCTCACAAACTATATTTTACTTTTCGATGCCTTTTCATCTCACACACAAACACATTATGATATACATTGTTTCATACACCATCGTTTTCAACTTCTTTGCTAGACACTTCAAACACACGGGCCTTGCAATCTTCATTCTTGCATCTATTATAGATTTCGTGTAAACCAACAAACAACATTCTACATACAAAGTTTAAGGAAAAATTTGCATGCTTTTGCATAAAACAATAAGAATAATATGTAAAAAAAAGACTAATTAATTTTATACAGGAGAAAAATTGGAAGTCTATTTCCATGTGTCCACTAACATGAATAAATTCTCTCATTCAGTTGCTACAAATAGAGTAAAATCAGACAAACATGAACAAAATAAAAAAACGCTGATTAATAAGAAAAAATAGTTTTTATGCATATATCTAGACATGAATGAGGAAGATGACAGCTATGTATTCTCGGGTCCTGCAAATAAATTTATCTAAAGCTGCCGTTTTTTCATAAGGTAGACAAATATTAATGCAGACTTAGATTGTGCATGGAGCTGGAGAAGGCATAGAAAACATGCAGACGGTACAATTTGGGTTATTCATTTTTTCCTTAGAACACCACCTTGATACTGATAAAATGAAGGGAGTTCATTCTCTTCTTAGGAAACTCAGGGTCAGAAATGAGAGATATTGTAGTGGATAAGCCAGGACTTCATTTTAATTTTGATCCTACTTTGTGATTATCGTACTTTTTCATCCCTTATTTAGCAATCAATCCTTACAACCACTCTGACTTCATCAATGTCAGACTATCAAAAAAATAGAAAAATCTCACATGCCTATTCCAAAAATATAACAAATATGAATTTCGCATCCTATAAAAAAACAAGGGTCTTTTCAATTCCATATAAGTGCTGCAGCTATGCCAGTTACTGTAATAAATTTTGAATACATGTTGTCCATTATGGACGATTTTAGATGATGGAATATAATAGATGAACAATTTTAGCTGATGAAACCTCAAGGTCTCTAACCCGAGCACAGGAATGATTTCACATACTAACTAAGACAATCTTGGAAACCTCAATTCAAGAGTTCCCACTGCCTACTGGTTTAGCCATAACACCCATACCTTTAGGGAGTAGCCGTAGACGTAAACAAAGGCTTTCACTACCTTACACTACGGACATTTCCTTCTCTTCTTTGATCTCTGGACAAGTTCTTATAGCCGAGGCAGCATCTATAGCTGATGCACTGATTCGAGAAATAGATGGCCTTATACATTACATAAACTGATGGGACGAAATTGTGATAAGCGAGAGGAACCTTCACCTTTTGGAATAAGAACAATGAACGTAAGGTATGATTGAGACCTCTAGGTATGGTCCCAGAGGAATATCAGTCCTATATAACATATACCACATTAGCCCCGCCCAGAAGATATTGAAAGAAGAAGCTGAAAATCCATCTGGTCCCGGTGTTTTTGAATTGGGCATTGAGAAGATGAAATTTTTGATGTCGCTTTCTTCTGACATGGAAATAAATCTATCTTCACTAATTCTACTTTTAGTTACAAAGCCAGATCAAATTCATCAATAGAATAGCTTGGGTGAGTCTTTCCAACTTCCATGACCCTTAGCGCTGGCTACACTCCCTACCGCCCAGTCAATTCTCTAACTATCAGATAAAATAAAGCAAAGAAAGCAACATAAATTAAAAACATAGATAACAGCTGGTCATTCTCCTATTTGTCAATGTCCATCACATCCTCCTATGCATCCCTGGCTTTCACTCCTATACTACGAGTCTTTCACCTATTGATCGATCCTTCTTGCAGAAAGAGTAGGATTGCATTCGTATTATATTTCCATGTAGTGGGCTTGCTCAAAGATCCAATTCCTTGCCCTTTTCATCTTGAAAGATTTTTCTTGCTTTCTGTTTGTGGTCATTACACAGCATATATCCCATTAGCACCAAGCTTTATTTAGCGATTGGAATGCAAGCCATCACGATCAAAAAGTCCATGATTGATCAAGAGTATAATTTATGTTATTTTTTTAAAAAAACCCGGCTCCAGATCAAATAGCCAAATTAGCATCAATTGAATCACAAATCACCGAAATAGCTTAAATAACAGCTGGGAAAATTTCAGTGAGAAGCAATAGAAACCGATTGATCCTTCTGCTGAAATAACACAGTTTGCATGTAATGAATTATTCTGTTTCTTCATTGTTATTTTCTCTGTGACTGTGAGAATTCACAACGAAGCTTTAATCATTTATTACATGTATATTCTCTGTGACTGTGACTGTAATAATCCCTGGCTTTCATTCTCCTATTTGTTAACATTGATTCCATGGAATTGAAAACGAAGCTCTATGACAGTCATAAAAAAACTCTGCTGCTGCTATTCCTTTCATTCACGAAAGCTTCTCTGTTATTGTGAGAATTTGTTCTTAATTGGAAATACAATCCAATTCATTTCTTATGCCAACTCCATTTTGTGCCGTTGGTGTGTTGGAAATAGAATCCATTTCATTTCCTGTGCTAACTCCATTTTGTGCCGTTGGTGTGTTGGAAATAGAATCCATTTCATTTCCTGTGCTAACTCCATTTTGTGCCATTGGTGTGTTGGCTTCATTGTTGTTGAATTCTTTTAATTTCAATTCATTGCTTTTACTCTGCTGCATACCACTTCATTCCAGAAGTCTGTTCACCTTAGAAAAAATTAACATCCTCTACTCTGACTTGGGAAATCCGACTCCAATACAAATCCCAAATAATTTCATCGACTATTTTTTTGATCTATTTTACATAACAGATTGCACAAATATTCAAAGAATATAGAGCTACAGTTATTTGAATTCATTGCATTAATTGTTAATTTGTCTCTCAATTTGCTTCATCCCGGATTTTACCTTCATTGTTGCTATTTTCACAACAATTACTATTTCTGCAGTTGTTACAATTTCTAGGCAACTACACTTCAATTTGAATTACTTTGGTAACATTGACTCTTTAAAACAAAACTATATTAGCTCTTTAAACTGGTTTTTCAGAACCTTTATAACTTTTATTTTTTCAATGGCACAATTTTATATGTTAATCATAATTTGAGTTAAATATTATTTCTCATTATTACTATTACTTATAAATTTACGCCTATACCAATTAATCCATTTCTGCTAAATTTCAACTTTGCGCAGGTGGAACATAACAAACAAAAAAAAACCACGGAGCTGCCAGACGTAAATGCCATCACAATCTAAATTATGGTTCTCTGATTTTCATCTCCTGACAAACTTTGTCTCTTCTAATTTTGCATCACTGCTTGCATTGTTTCAATGTATATATCCTCTCTTGCAAAACAATGCTACCTTTTGGAATTGTGATGGCATCATTTGTTATTATAACTGAATATGTAAATTTTATTATGCTTTAGACTCTAAAACTGGTTGGCTAATCTATGTACTTTTTATATGTGGATATGAACGATGTAATAGTTTAGCCAATTTAATCATATGACAGTTTCATCGCATGACATCTACATTTATACGTTTTCCACATAATTGTCCTAAAAAAAACAACCAATTATTAATTTCATTTATTACATGTATATGCAAAATATACTTTAATTCCTATACATACCAATCTTCAAACTATTTAATTAAAAACAATTGATAATTATTGTTTGCGCATTCAACTCACATGTCAAATTAATAGAGAACACTTAACAACCATCTACAAAGTATAGAAATTATATTCAATTAAAATTATCGAACTACATCATTATTTTTTTCTTTATCATCAAACAAAGGCTGTCATCAATTTTTTTTCTTCTTGATTATTTCACGTCAAAGTGCCAAACCTGTGTAACATTTCTTATTCAAAATTTTTAAAAGATTATAAAAGGTAGTTTTACGCACATGAACTAATCAATTATTATACACATCCAGTGGCTAAATTTTTTACACTCCCTGCATACCTATTCAAAAACCTGTTTAAATTTTTGTTTCATGCATTTTTTAATTATTCCCTTTAACCCAAAAAAATGGCCATCTCAAACTTTTAATACAACACAAATAACAGCTGAACACGACATATCTCCCCTATTAAAATTTAAAAATACATCATGAAGATCACATTTCATTTCATGTTTTCCCCAAATCGACTCCCACCAAGAATGTTTGAAAATGTTAAAAAAACCCTTTTTTTAACCATATTTATTTTGCCTATGTTTATTTTATTAAAAAACAAAACAAAACACTCCGTTTTGTTGCAACAACGACATATAACCAAAGAGTAAAACAGTAATGCAAACGTTGCCATAGTTACAAAAATTCAATAACGGTGAGCGGATGAATAAAACTTAATCATTGCTCACAAATAATTATTTGGTTTTTTCTACATACATATACCATTTTGACAGCAAAATATTAATTATATTGTACATTGGCAGAATTAAACATATATAAAAAAAAATTATACATTGGCAACAACCCTGCGCAACGCGCGGGCATATGGCTCGTAAAGCTAAAACAGATCGCGGTTCAACTGTAGCAATGATCACTTTTCATGCAGACTCAGATCACTGTGGACTTGAATAGTGAGATTACAAAATAATATAAGTATAATTTGTATACCAAGACAGAACAAAGACATGGCTTCGGGTGAGTGGTTAAGGCGCGCGCGTCTGTAAAGTAGACTGGAGTTCGAATCTCCCAGGCGACGAAAATGGTTTTGGATTTTTAATATCTTATTATTTGCATTATGTATAATTTGTATACAATGTTAAACAAAGAAATTGCTTTGGGCGGTGGTTCAAAAATGTGTGCACAGGGGAGCCGAGAGTTCGAATTCCAGTGGGGGCGAAAAACTGATTTCCTTTTTTTGCTTCTTAAACGTTTTTTTTTCCTTCTTAAACGTTTTTTTCTTCTTCAATGTTTTTTCCTTTTTAAACATTATTTTTCTAACCGTGGTGTCCGGAGAAGCTTATGCGCACCATGATTAATTTCTCGGTCCACTTTTTATTAACATTTTTTATTGTTTCTTTTCCTCCACTTATACAATTTTTTTTAGTTTATTTTTTGATAATCGGGGTGTCTGTATTGGCTTACGAACATTATTTTTTATTCCCCAAAATTAACAATGATTTTCACTGTTTATTACTGTTTGAAAATGTGCTTTCACCTGACTTCTTTTTTTTTGTTTGTTTTTTTGTTAATTGCTTTTTTGTTAATATTGTTAGGTGTTGAAATTTCTAATTATTATAGATAAGACATTCAAAATAATGATTATGATTATTTTTAAGTTTTGTTTTATTTTGAATATATCAGACTAATTATATATTTTAATATTTATTTAATTATATATATATATGACCTAGGTTTTTTTGAAAGAAAAAAAACTTATATCATTGTTCTGAAATACTTTTAATATAATAATATGAGGAATAAATCTTATAAAGATAAAAAAATTAATAGAATTTTTTTTCTCTAACAGTAATTATGGTCTCACCAGTTTTTATTATTTCCATTTTTATTAAGGTTATTTTTTTTAATTTTATATTTTAATTTGTGTTGATGATCGTTTGAAAATTGATATTTATTATTTTTTCTTTTTGTTTTTGAAAATTATTTTTATTTATTCTTCAAGTCGAATAACTTTTTAAATCTAATAATATTTATTTTTGTTTTGTCATTTATTCAATTTTTTTAACTTTTTTTTTAATATTGTTAGGTGATTAAATTTCCAGGCATTCAAAATAATAATAATGCTTATTTGTAATATTTTTTCTTATAAATATGTGAGACTGGTTATATATTTTTATATTTATTTAATATTAGCATCTTAATATATATATATATATATATATATATATATAAATGACCTATTTATTATTTTTTTTAAATAATAATTTACAATCAATATTCTAAAATATGTTTAATATAAAAATATCTGGAATAAATCTTAAAAAATAAAAATTTTCTTTTTCATACAATAATTACGGTGTCATCGATAGTATAACCAATAATAATTAGAATATTAATTATGTATAGTAATATTTATAACAACAACTATAATAATTATGACAAAAATTCATTGGTCAATGTTATTTTTTTGAAAAATAATTTCCGCATCTTTTTTATGCATGATATTTCGGATCATATCACAAAAAAAATATGCAAAACAACACATAGACAAGGCATGTAGAAAAATTATGTCAAATTATCTACAATAATAAAATAAAAAAATTCCCTGCATTTCGCCACAATTGACATTAATTTTTTTTAAAATGTAACAATTTTTTAATATAGCTAAAACAGAATGGATGTTTGTCACTGTTTACTCAGACTCACAACCACTGTGGACTGGATATATTATTTGCTGCTTCGGTGTGCATTGAATTGTGATTGTGAATGCGAAGCAAATGGTTCACGCTGCTTCGTGGCTTACAATTACAACAAAAGTTGCATGGCTCACTTTTAAAAATTTCAAAACTTCACACTGGGCGACACGCACGGCTGCCCGAATCAAAAAGTCAAAGCAAAGTTGCACTGCTTCTCAATTTCCAAAATTTCAAATTTCCAGATTTTTATTATCGATGACACCGGGGTATATGTGTCAGCTTACGCGCACCATGACTAATCTTCGGATCTATTTTTTTTAAACATTTTTTCCCTGTTTTTTTTTCATTTGTATATTTTTTTTTCATGATCGAGGTGCCCGGGTTAGTTTACACGCACCATGATTTTTCTTCTCATTACTGTTTAAAAAGATACTTTCCCCTTGCACTTTTTTTTTATAACCAAGCTTCATTTTTTGTTTTTTAACAGTAATTTTGACTATTTGAAAAGGTGTTTTATGTTTTATTCTTTTAACCGGGCTTTTTATTTGTTTTTTTAACCCAGGTATCGGTAGCAACTTATGCACACCACGACTAATCTCCAGATCCATTTTTTTTAACATTTTTCTTCCCTGTTTGTTTTCCCACTTATACATTTTTTTTCCATGACCGGGGTTTCCAGGTTAGTTTACGCGCACTATAATTTTTTTCTCATTACTGTTTAAAAAGGTGATTTCCCTTGCAAATTCTTTTTATGATTGGCTTCATTTTTTCTGTTCTTTTAATAAACAGGGACCTTTTTTCATATTTTTTAATTTTTTTATAACCGGGGTGTCCAAGTCAGCTTTTTTTTTAACCGGGTTTCTTCTTTGTGTTTTTTTTACTAGGGTATCCGTGACAATAAATTTCTAATAAATCATTTCATCTTCTTAGCAAATTTTCTAACAAATTTTATCAAAAAAAATTTAGCAATAGCAACATTCAATCACTTTTTGGTGGAAAAAAACCGTTTTTAGCAGATTTTATCAATTATAATTTTACTAATTACATATTAAAATAACAAAATATAACACGTATAAAATTAATCAGTTTTCTAGATAGATAAATAAGTTACTAATTAAATATTAAAATAACAAAATATAACACGTATAAAATTAATCAGTTTTCTAGATAAATAAATAAGTTCAGCGCATCGCGCGGGCAATTCGCTCATAACACACTAAATGAAGGGTGTCATTTTCTATGAGTAGAACGTAATCTTTGACTCGAACTTTTCTTATCGACTCGAACTTTTCTTGTTTCATCTAAACCAATAAATTTAAAATTCCAAGGGGGAAATTTAAAGAAATGTATTATAGCTTTCTGCGGTTGATATTAATATTTATTGTTGTTAAAATATAATTTGTGTCTTAGATATTTTTTTAACATCGGAAAGGTAAGAAGTTTTATTGTATCTTATAATATTTTTGACAGAAAAGTTAGAATCAATTTATAATGACACTTGGCTATCGACAAAAGGATAAGAAACAGAACAAGAAAGATCAACCTTGCATTTCTTACCCGAGTAAAAGAATATCCACTTGCTAGTAAGAATTGTCTCAGCAACAATTCTAGAATATCCTCTGTACAGACACATTGATATGCAAAAGTGCGCCTTTTGAATTGTACAAACATATTGATTTGAAAGAGTATTATTTTCATTATAAATATCAATTTGATGTAGATGAGAATTATAAGGGGAAAAAAAATCTTCTTCTCTCCCTAATATTTCTCTACAATTTATAAATTCTTAATAAACTTACAGAAGTTGATGTCTATACATTTAAAGCTTGGGAACACCTTGGGATGTTACTTCTCCCTCGACAATTTCCAGCTTCGGGACTTGTGCTCCTTCATCACTAGATGAAAAACCACTCTTTTCATTTACTACATGTTTTAATTAAGACTTAGACTCATGGATACAAATATATTTTAAAGCTTTCTCTCTTGACAAATATAAGTGTATGAAGTCCTCCAATGACTCATTATATTTTCATCAATATTAATATATATAATATAAATATTTTCATGAATATTATTAGACGTGTTAGGGATATTTTCCATCAACATTAATATTATGTTGTAGCTTCTTCTCTTGGTAAAAAAAACTTATGGGATATAATGGAAGCAACCTGCTTCCATTCCGAAGTCGGCAAGGAATGAGATGTTCGACTAGTCTAGGAGACAATTCATCGTAGTGTGAATGTTAATTAAGACAAAAAAAAAAACGAGATTGACTCTCCTCCGTTTACTTGGACTAAGAAAAGTCTCTCGGCTAAAATATCAAAATTAGAGCTAATAAATGAAAAGTTCTTACAATTATCATGAAGGGGACTCGATTTTAATCATGTGCAAGCTGGTCCGAATATATCATTTATCGTTGGAAAAAATAATAATAATATGCAACATAAGATACCTCTCTTATATAATGCATCCGATATATTCACTGATTAATTCTACATATCATAGGTCTTTTAAAATAATTTGGAGACATTCTCAATCAGAAACAATTAAAAAACAAGTCCAGGGGCTACTCAAATATATAGAATTTCAGCTATGTATATATATGTATTTATTAAATAAAAAATTAGATATTTATATTTTATTTATTGTACTTTAGATATTCATTATTCTAGTATTATTTACTATTCAATATAAAACAACATATTTATATATATTTGAGGTGTGTTTATATATTAAATGAAAAAAAATCATAAATGCTTTACATATATACATGTATTTTACTAATATTAGTGTGTGTGTGTTTTCCTTTATTTTATTTTAAATGTTCTTTTTGTTTTTTTAAATAAAAAAATATATTTCCTACGTAGACTTTCTTTTCCTCAAACTAAAATATTTTGTCTGACACAATCAACAAGTAAGATGGATAGGGATTTGCATTGTATTGATCACCAATTTTCTGGGGTTGATCCGAAATTGAGACAAATTATTTGTTCAGTTCGGAGAACCTTCAAACAAAAAGGAAGAGTAAAATTGGCTATCATCGAAAGGATAAGAAAGATGAGCCTCGCATTTCCTACCGAAGTTAAAGAATCCATTTACCAGCGGATGTGAGTTCTCTGCAATGACAATTCTAAAATATCCTCTTGAAACTAGTTATTATATGATTTTTTTTAAAATAAAAAATTGATTTAACTACATGAGAATCAGTGAACGATTGAATTAAAAAATATTCATTTTAAATCCCTCTATATTTTTAATAAAATATTTTTATCGTTTAAAAGTTAAAAATAAAATCAATCCAGGCTCATCCAAAATAACTCAACACTGACATCATCATCTTATAACAAAAAAAATCTATAAATTGAATTTTTTAAATATAAGTATTCAAATTGGTAGCACATTGTAAATATAAAAAAATGAATTGCATAAAAGTAATTAACAGAAAAGTTGACCCCAAGTCAAAGTCTTTTATGACAATGATGGATATAGACTTTCTTTGTGGAAATAACGTGTGGAAAATCATGCTTTAATTTAATGGTATCGTTAGAAAATGAACCACCACTAACAAACATGCAGTTTTTTTCTACGGGGATGGGGTCCCGATAGCTTGGCATGTCCTCCTCCATAAAAAGCCTCAACCTCCTCGCTGTTGTCTGCAAGAGATAGTTAATATTGAAATCATTCATCAGCTTTTGTATTGATTAGGATGGGCCTTTCTCTTCCCATCTCCATTGTTCCAGTAATCCTCATGGTGGTTTCCCTGCAAGTATGGCTGCCTCTTGGCTGCTTCGAGGAGGAGAGAACCGCTCTCTTGCAGCTGAAAGATTCTCTCAACTATCCCAGTGGCACATCCCTGCCCTCCTGGAGAAAAGGCCATGCACGCTGCTGTGATTGGGAAAGAATTACCTGCAACAGCAGTACAGGTCGAGTCACCGGACTCGATCTTAGTGGCGTCAGGAAGGGGGAACTGGGAGACTGGTACTTGAATGCCTCCTTGTTTCTTCCTTTTCAAGAACTCAATCGTCTCTACTTGGTGGATAATCAGATAGCTGGTTGGGTCAAGAGCAAAGGTTTGCTATTTTTTATAATAAATGAATGTTGATACGTTGATGTCGTGATGCTACCATTTCATTACTGTAATTAAATTACTCCAATAATATCCTTTCAGGTCTCAATTAATTTATATATTTATTTTTACAGGTGTTTATCAACCATTTAAAATGAGCAAGCTCGAGTACCTTAACTTGAGATATAATCGCCTCAATAACAGTATTCTATCATTTATGAATGGGTTTTCGTCCCTTAAAACATTATATATAGGTTACAATAGACTAGAGGGGTTAATAGATTTGAAAGGTTAGTTTATTTTTTATAAATATATACTTATCATTTTCTTTATTAAAAGTTCAATTATGCTTTGTAGTGAACGAATTAATAATTATTATTATTTTTATGTATATCAAGAATGTTCGAGCAACTTGGAGACTTTGTATTTGAGCGGCAACAATATTACAAAAGTGGTAGCCTCTAGAGGTAAGTTCTTGTTTAATCGTTGTATGTTCGAGCAATTTTTACGCATCTAGAAATGTTTTTGTATGTATTTTTGTAACTTGCAGGCCCGACCAACTTGAGTACTCTGTTCCTAAAAAATATCACAGCCTATAAGAGTAGCTTTCAGACGTTACTACAATCATTAGGAGCATTCCCAAACCTCATGACACTTCATCTGAGCGACAACGATTTAAGAGGAAGAATATTAGGTGACGGTAAGTAACATCATGATGTTTGTTTAATTGAAAAACTCAATTTGAAAAAAAAAAACATCATTTTTTCTTTCAAACAGATTTGCGAAATTTGAGCTCGTTAGAAGGGCTGCATTTGGACGGTTGTACTCTACATGAAAACTCCCTTCAAAGCCTTGGAGCATTGCCTGCTCTAAAAAATCTATATTTGCAAGCATTGAGTGGCATTGTACCTTTCCAAGGTAAATTAACAAATTTCAGCTATGATTACACGTGTATGTATAGAATTCCTCTGTTATGTTATTGGTATCTATTAAACAAGTTTTGAAGAACTCACAAATCCATTAGAATTTAAATTGATCAATTAGAGAGAATCAAATTTAGAAACCCTCATTATTATTCAATAAGCTACTTTTTCATGAATATAATTGATTGTTACAGGCTTTCTTAACCTCAAGAACTTGGAACTCTTGGATTTGAGTGGCAATACTCTCAATAGCAGCAACATCTTCCAAACCATCAGAACAATGACCTCTCTCAAAACTTTAACGTTGCGGGGTTCTAGTTTAAATAGCCAATTACCTACAGGTTATATTTTTTTTTTCTCTCTCTCTATAGGTTATATATTTTCCAATTACCTACAATCAAAGTTTAAGTTTTCCTAAATTATAATGTGATCAGGCGTATGTGACTTAAATCATCTTCGAGTGCTAGATATCAGTTCCAATGATCTCAGTGGATTCTTGCCTCCGTGTCTAGCAACTTTGACATCCCTTGAACAACTAGATCTCTCTTCCAATCACTTGAAAATCCCTCTGTCATTGAGCCCATTATACAACCTTTCAAAACTCATGTCTTTTAATGGTTCGGACAACGAAATATACGCAGAAGAAGAGGATCATAATCTGAGCCCAAAGTTCCAGTTAAATTTCATCTATTTAAGCAGTCATGGACAAGGTGCAGGAGCATTTCCTAAATTCCTCTACCACCAGTTCAACCTACAATCTTTGGATTTTACAAACATCCATATAAAGGGAGAGTTCCCAAATTGGTTGATAGAGAACAACACATACCTACAAGCTCTTTCATTAAAAAACTGCTCTCTTTCAAGTCCATTCTTACTTCCAAGGAGTCCTCATGTGAGTTTGTTATTCCTAATTATATCCATCAATTATTTCCAAGGCCAAATTCTTGCAGAAATCGGAGATTATTTTCCCAGGTTACAAGTTTTATTGATGTCTCATAATGACTTTGATGGAAGCATTCCTTCCTCGTTGGGTAGCATGAGCTCACTACAACAGTTAGACTTGTCCAATAATTTTTTGACGGGAAGAATACTTTCAAACAACAACTTACAAGAGCAAATCCCTGGATGGATAGGGAATATGTCTTCTCTTGAGTTCTTGGACCTATCAGGGAACAACCTCTCTGGTCCTTTACCACCAAGATTTGATGCTTCTTCAAAATTAAGATATGTATATTTGTCTAGAAATAAGTTGCAAGGACCAATCGTTATGAAATTCTACAACTCCTCGGGGATATTGGCATTAGATCTTTCACATAATAATTTATCTGGTAGAATTCCAGAATGGATTGGAAGGCTATATAACTTGAGATTTCTACTATTGAGTCATAACAATCTTAAAGGTGAGATCCCAATTCAATTATGCAAGTTGGACCAATTAACCCTCATTGATCTATCTCACAATTATCTTTCTGGTAATATCCTCTCTTGGTTGATATCTTCTCATCCTTTCCCATCAACAATGTCTTCTTCACAACAATCTTTCGAGTTTACAACGAAGAATGTACTCCTTCTTTATGAAGGAAGCATTATCCGCTACTTTACTGGAATTGATTTCTCATGCAACAACTTCACAGGAGAGATTCCTCTTGAGATTGGAAACCTGAGCAAGATCAAGGTATTAAACCTCTCGCACAACAATTTGATTGGGCCAATTCCACCGACATTTTCAAACTTACAGGAAATAGAGAGCTTGGATCTTTCATACAACAAATTGGAAGGAGAAATCCCTCCTCAACTTATTGTATTATATTCTCTAGCTGTTTTCAGTGTGTCACACAATAATCTGTCTGGCAAGATACCTGCGAGAGTTGCACAGTTTGCTACATTTGAAGAGAGCTCTTATAAGGATAACCCTTATCTTTGTGGACAACCGCTAACCAAAGCTTGTGGTTCGGATATGCCACCATCACCAATGTCAACTTCAATGAACAACGAAGCTAATGGTTGTTTCATGGACATGAAATTTTTCTATGTGAGCTTTGGGGTTGCATACATCATGGTGTTGTTGGTGATAGGAACAACTTTGTACATAAATTTATATTGGCGACGAGCTTGGTTTCACTTTATTGAGGTGAGCATCACCAATTGCTATTAGTTCATGGTGAACAATCATCCCATTTTATACAATTTCAAATTGTCATAACCTTGTATCTCGATGCTACTAAGACTCTGTGCATCGTTATGTATTGTACTTTTAAGATTTAAACAAGTTTATATTGCTTTTATTTTGTGTTTTGTTTTTGTTTGTAGCTTGTTTGACATATAATAATGAAGTTTCTTCACTGATGGCTCTATGATTGGATTTATAAAGCTTAGGACTAGTAGCTTCTATGTAAATTAAGAAGAGGATGTGTTGGTATTTTGGATTGGGTCTGGCAGACTGTATGTTTAAATAAAATAGATTACTAAAGAGGATTAATTTTGATTATGATTTGGTGTGGGAAATTCTCTGCATGTCTACATAGAGCGTGACTTCTCGAAACTCAAAAAATATATATAGGTGTGTGCCCAAACCAGCATTGGGTAGATCGAGATAAGCCAGGATTGTCGAGGAAGAGGCAGTTCAGGTTAGGCCGAATAAGGTTCTATAATCATTAGTTATATAATTAACCCTAACCAGAATTTCCCCAGAAAGACTTAACTAAAGATTTTAGTTAATGCTGATGAACATAAGTAAATGATTTGCTAAAGAGAAAACCATGTATCTTTGCTAAGCTAGAGATTCTGGAGCCACAAACCACTCATATTTACTGGGGTTGATCCCAAATTAAGACAAATCTATTTGTCCAGCTCAAGTACCTTCAAACAAAAAGAAGTGTTAAACTAACCTTGTAAAATTGGCTATCATCAAAAGGACAAGAAATAGAACAAGAAGGATCAACCTCGCATTTCTTACACAAGTAAAAGAATCCACTTGCTGATGGAAAGGAGGACTCTGCAACAAGTCTAAAATATCCTCTGGAGTTCAGTTGCCCTGCAACCTCATGATTAAATCAAAATGCACCAACGTAAACCACGGAGGAAATCCCAAACTTAAGACCGTCTTATACCTCACATAAATGAGATGTTAATTAGTAAGCAAGGTCCTGATGAAGAGGTTACATCACTCATTACTTCCTGGAAAAACTAAGTTTCCAGCCCTGAAAATTTGACAAGGGCTAATGTTGGTGAGATGTGTTTGTCAAGAAATGACCCGTGGAAAAAGCTACCAAGTTCTCACCACAAAAGAATATCAACAAAAAAAACAACAGAAAAAGAAATAAAAGCCAATGTTGGAAGATAGAAACAAAATCCACAGGCTCGAGAACATAATAAGAACTTGGATACAAGATGCTAGAAACACACTAACTAGTACTTAAGATAAACCATAACAACAAGAGTAACTAAAATATTTTACACAGAAGAAACCCAGAAGACATAAGTTTACCCGTCCAATGCGAACAAGTCCTTTTCGGAATCAGGACCAACCTTTTTTCCATCGAAAACCATTTTACCAACAGAACAACCACAACAACATAGCATAACCCATCAAGAAAAACATTCTTTTGACTATTTTGAAGTGTGAACATGAGAAATGTTTAGGTGGTTTTGTGCATATGCGTGTTTAAGTTCAAACTGACTAGGTTGGTCACATTCATGACTTCATTGGAGCATCTCTAACATCATCATAGCCTAAGACATTTGAGTCTAATTGAGGAGGCACACACCTTTTTATTAAATCCTTTCTTGGTTTATTTGAATATTTATAACTTCATATTTAATTTTTTGAAATTGTTATCTTAGTCGGTTTGTTTTCTTCTTGAACACATGATAAAGGCTGATCCAGGACAAGATGTTTAGTATTTTATCATAAAATTGACCTAAAGAATTAAATAAAGGTGGGTTGTATCTTTCTGAAATACTGACTAAATTCTTAGAGATTTAATAAAATTGTTTATTGAAATTCAGAGATGTATGCAAAAACCAAAAATGAAATTAAGAAAATGCATGTTATTTTTAAGATATTTGACCATATGCAAGAGAAAAAAAATATTTTTATTACTTATTTAATTTATTAAGGTAATGTTTAGCAAAAACCATTTTCCCTAAAGATAAAACCGTCAAAATTGACACAAGATAATATTTTCCATACACACCCTAAAAAAAATAAAAGACAATCGAACAACCCTTTAATCACAAGTTAACTTAGTCAAGTTGACTTGGTTGATTCAACTCGATTGGTTGAGGATCAACTAAGTTAACTCAGTCAATTGCCCCAACCAAGTTGAGTCTTACTTAGTCGAATCAATTGGGTTAACCAAAAAGAAAACTATTTTTTCTTACAAAAACACAAAACATGAAATTTGTTTTAGCCAAAACAAATTAAACCCAACTACAAAGAAAAACACAGTATATTGGGTTTGGATCTTAGAAACATGAAGACTAGTTCCAAGTAAAGAGATACCCAAGAATCATCGAAGTTATGCATGCATCAATAATCAAAGTGGCATTGACTTAGATTTTTACTCAATTTCCATGATTTGGCAAAAAAGGCTCTTGGTACTAAACTGGAACCCTATGATTTAAAACTCAAAATAATTGTTATCAGTACAAAGGCAATGTAGATTATATGATGATAAGGACCCATGAAAATGTGAAAACCATGATTTAATCAAAATAAATCCTGAAATTGGCATCACTATATGATGATAAGGACCCATGAAAATGTGAAAACCATGATTTAATCAAAATAAATCCTGAAATTGGCATCTAAGGCAATGTTCAAATGATGAACATATAAAGAACAATGAACCCATAAATACCCAGATTGGGCATTGTAGACCTCAAACAAATGCATTTTTGGCTTATACAAACCACATTACTAAAGCTTAAAATAACTACAACAACATTATTTGAACATAAACCAAGAAAAGTCATAATCATGTCTCAAAACTCTATTGTCAATCAAACAAAAAGCATGCTCAAACAGTTTCAAAACTGGAATCCAACTTCTACTACTTTTTAATACTAAACATACCTCAAATAAGATAAACAGAATGCATAAACTTGATCATAATAGATACTACTAAAACAAAAAAAGCTAAAGAGATATGGTGTGTAACAATGAAAATTAAAAAATACTTAAAATATGTATTCAAATGATACGCATGCCAGATGGACTTAACCTCTAAACTTTTATAGAAGTATACCTTCTCAACTTCTTTCTTTTGGATTAGAAACTTGCCTCTCCAAAATCAAGTTTAAATCCCAAAACCTGTTTTTTCTCCCATCCTCTTGTTGCTTTCTTGGTTTTACATTTGTTTAATTAAATCTTTAATTTCTTTTTATAATTTTAATTTAATGCAATTAAGTCCTTAATTTCACTAATTTAGCCTTTTAGGTTCAAATTTGGTCCCTCAATCTTGACTTTTTTTTATAACACTCAAAACTTATTTCTTCTAGCAATTTAGGTCTTTCATTGATCCATTTTTTAGGTAACAACATCTTTTATAAGGTTTAAAATCTTGAAATGTGAATATTATGTTTGATTTTGCAAGGTTGTTACCTGTGAATTTTCAAGAATTAGTTCCTAATTATAGCTTCTCCTCATTAAAAGGACAAAAAATAATATATAGCTTAATTTATTAGAAGATTTATGGTTAATTATTTGATTATCAGTGATCAATCGCACACTTATTTGTCATATCAACAATTTATTAAATCAATCTCAACCAATAATTATGAAAATATAGCTGAATGTTTATTTAAATATCATCAAAAACACACAATTATATCTTTTATAACAAACTCTACCTATTGAATCATTATATAAATAAATATATCAACATAAAAAACTCAAAAGAATAATTTTTCAAATACAAAATTTCTAGACAATGAACAATACATATTGAACCTTTATATTCTCTTAAATACAAACTAATAAATGAAGCAATCAATCCATAGTAAATACATAAAAAAAAGCTTTTAAATAGCATTATGACTAGAAAAAAATATTTTGGCTCTCGAGGTTTGCATTTGATTAAAATTTATTTCTATAATTTTAGAGATTCTATTTTATATAGTAGGTCAACACAAGATTTGAATTTTGTTTAAAAGACTAAAACGCTCTCTTATATAATTGAACTTGAACAAAGGAAACAAAAAATCAATCCCAGTGTGTATAGAAAGTTGATTCTCCCTTTTGAATGAATCATTATTTATTTTGTAGTGATATGGGTATTAATTCAATTTGAGGATTAAACCAATACATGCCCATATGGGTTTTTGAAAATTTCTTTAATTGTGTGTTAATTATGATGATATGATAGTATGGAAAAAACCAAAAAAAAATGAAATTTATATTTATGAAACAAAATTGTGATATAATAGTAAAATTATTAAAGATAATTTAATATTTGTTAAATATGTAACATAAATATATTTATGAAATTTCATATAATAATTTATATTTTTAGGTTGATATAATATTATGATATGTAACTCAATATCTTAAAAATAAAATTATCTTATTCATTGTATTTAAATAAAAGCTTGAGCACAAAGTAAAAAATAAATAGTAGTTCTTAAAAGACACTTTGGAGATGGTGAAATCAAAATCCTTGACCATAACAACATCATATTCATTTAGTTTATATAGTGAGTCAAATCCAAATCATTGACCATATAAATATTGTATTCAATTAGTTTATATGTTAAAACATTTTGAATGTAACAAAACATATATAGGTCACACAAAATGTTATTTGATATTATTATTTAACTCAGTCCAACTTCTCAATCATGAAATCTATCAATTCAACTCCTTACATAATCTTATTTGTTATATTTAAATACAATTTTGGGTGCAAAATAACTAAATAATAGTAGTTCCTTGTAAATTTTAAATGTAAAAGAATCTTTGGAGATGGTGAAATCAAATACTTAGATCATAGCAATGTTGTGTTCAAGTAGCTTATATGTGCATGTGTCTACATTGTTAGATGAATTCAAAATCCTTGACCATAACAATGTTGTGTTCAATTAGTTTATATGGTGAAAACTAGAGAATTATTGGATATTATTATTAAACTCAATCCAACTTATCAACCTTAAAATCTTCTTATTCGACTTTCTACTTAGCATAAGTTTAAAATAGAATTGATTAGGAGTTACTCCAATATGACCTAGTTAAGTTGGTCAGTCTTGATGATGAAATTGAGAAGAAAAAAGGATAAGATTGATAAAAAAATATTTTGACCATACTTCACTATCATGAAGTAACTCAGTCAACTGGACTAGTTTAAATACAATTTGATCGACTAGTAAAAAAAATTAAGAAAAAAAAACTAAAAGAAAAAAAATCTTTCAACCCAACTTCCTATATATCCCAAGTATAAAATTAAAATATTTGAGAGTTGTTATGACATGATTCAATTTACCTAGCTATCTAAAAGCAACCGGATAATTATTATTAAAAAATCAAAAATAAAAGGGAGAATTAAAAAAAAAGAGTTGAATTAAAAAAGAGAGTAAGAATAGTCTAATTTTATTAAATTAGACCGTAGAATAGACTAACTAGAAGAAGAAAAATGCTATTTGTTTTTTTAAAATAAAAATAAAAAGTCAAGGTGTTTCATGTATTAGGTAATGTGACGAGGGATACAAAATCGGTTGTTGCATTACATTGCTAGTTGCAATGGCTTTGAGGCTGTGTGAATTGCACTGTGAAATGAGAGCCAATTTAACGCTGCGTGTTTAACAATGTAAGACAGTGCGGTGCCTTATCAAAAATCAACCTTTGCGCTGCCTTTTCGAAGATAAACATTTCACACAAAAATGGTACATGCACCTCTGTTTCTGTCAACCAAGATTCAGGCTGCGTGGATTGCACTATAAAAAGGAGAGAAAAAAACAGTTGCGTGATATGCAATTTTGTCTCATGCAATGCGTTTTGAGATTTCCACTTTGACGCAGATATGCTCTGCTGTTTGTGCAATTGAGGAGCTAAACTTCTGATTTCACAGAGGCGGTGTTGATTGAAACAGAGTGAGCCGTGTGCATGCACTACTGCTTCTGCACATTAAACACCTCAAAAACAGAGATTCAGGCTGCGTGAATTACACTGTAAAGAGGAGAGAAAAAACCAGCTGCGTGATATACAATTTTGGCCCATGCACTACGTTTTGAGATTTCCACATTTAAAGCAGACATGCAGTGCTGTTTCTGCAATTGAGGAGCTACACGCGGGATTCATGCCCAGAATAAACAGAGGCGCTGCGTTCATTGAGACAGAGTGAAACGCTTCTCAATTTGCAGACACGCGATAACATGCGCGACTTCTTCAAATTAATTGCAAAGTTTACGATGGTTACAAATTTCAAATAAACATTAACTTCGCCAGACGACTATTTAATGCATCTCATTATTAATTGTGGCTTCGAGAAAGGAAAAAAATAGCTCATCCCGGAAACTCATTAATATGTTTTGTCGCTAACTGGCAATTGAAGTCGCCACATACATTTTCATGCCACCTTTTGCACAACTGTTTGTAAAATCGTCGTCAGCTTTTGTATCCATGCAATTAATTCTTCCGTTTTTGCTCCGAATTCCCGTTTATCACATTTCTGCTTTTGCTTCGTTCCACTTTCTGTGTCACTTTTCTTTGGTTATTTGTTACTTTCTCTGTGTGCCTGGAGCTTCTTTCGTCACAGTCCTCAGCCTTTGATTCCTCCATTAACGGTAAGTTCTTTCTTTTTCCTCTGTTGTTGCATGTTAAGCTTACATAGTTTATTTGGCTTCCATGACTCAATATACTTGTCCATGATTTCGTTAACAATATCATTGTCCATGTTCAACTTGTATTGTTGTGTGATGGGATAAAGTCCTTAGCCTTTGATTCCTCCATTACCGGTAAGTTCTTTCTTTTCCCTCTATTTTTACATCTTTAGCTTACATAGTTTGTTTGGCTTCCATGACTCAATATACTTGGCCATGATTTCATTAACAATATCATTGTCCATGTTCAGCTTGCATTGTTGTGTGATGGGATAAACAAGTTTTGCTACTCCAATACAATTACTTACTTTGTCTTGCCCTATTCTGTGTTTTCTTCCATTTTTTGTTCCATCTATGTTCTGAATGGTCATCTCGTTGCAATTGTTACAGTTCTGTTGATGCCTTTTAATTCGTTGCCTTATTTTTTGGGTGGCAAATCATTTCATCGTTAACACTCTTCAAATATTATTTATCAATTTTATGTTGCTGCTTTCAGTTTCTAATTTTAATTGTCAATTTAATTATTGTTTCGCTGTTGATACCTTTGAAGTTGAAGTTTATTTTCAATTTCTTATTTCAATTACTTATTTGATAGCTGGTTTGTTAGGCTAAAGATCAATTTCGGTTAAAGTGTTCTGAAATTTTTTCCCACTAATTGTTCTTTCGATTTATGTTGCTGCTTCAATTTCTAATTTTAATTGTCGATTTAATTGTTGTTTTGCTCTTGATACCTTTGAAGTTGAGGTTTATTTTCAATTACTTATTTGATAGCTGGTTTGTTACGTTGAAGATCAATTTCGGTGAAAGTGTTCTTAATTTTTTTCCCGCTAATTGTTCTTTCGATTTATTTTGCTACTTCAGTTTCTAATTTTAATTGTTGATTTAATTGCTGTTTTACTCTTGATACCTTTTAAGTTGAAGTTTATTTTCATTTTTTTTTCAATTACTTATTTGATAGCTGGTTTGTTACGTTGAAGATCAAGATTGGTTAAAGTGTTCTGAAATTTTTTCCTGCTATTTGTTCTTTCGATTTATGTTGCTGCTTCAGTTTCTAATTTTAATTGTCGATTTAATTGTTGTTTTGCTCTTGATACGTTTGAAGTTGAAGTTTATTTTCAATTTCTTATTTCAATTACTTATTTTATAGCTGGTTTGTTAGGTTGAAGATCAATTTCGGTTAAAGAATTCTGAATTTTTTTCCCGCTAATTGTTCTTTCGATTTTTTTGCCACTGATTGTTCTTTAGATTTATATTGCTGCTTCAGTTTCTAATTTTAATTGTCGATTTAATTGTTGTTTTGCTCTTGATACCTTTGAAGTTAAAGTTTATTTTCAATTTCTTATTTCAATTATTTATTTGATAGCTGGTTTGTTAGGTTGAAGATCAATTTTGGTGAAAGTGCTCTTAATTTTTTTCCCACTAATTGTTCTTTCAATTTATGTTGTTGCTTCAGTTTCTAATTTTAATTGTCGATTTAATTGTTGTTTTGCTCTTGATACCTTTGAAGTTGAAGTTTATTTTCAATTTCTTATTTCAATTACTTATTTGATAGCTGATTTGTTAGGTTAAAGATCAATTTCGGTGAAAGTGTTCTAAATTTTTTCCCGCTAATTGTTCTTTCAATTTATCTTGCTGCTTCAGTTTCTAATTTCAATTGTTGATTTAATTGTTGTTTTGCTCTTGATACCTTTGAAGTTGAAGTTTATTTTCAATTTCTTATTTCAATTACATATTTGATAGCTGGTTTCTTAGGCTGCAGATCAATTTTGGTTAAAGTGTTATAAAAAATTCTCGCTAATTGTTCTTTCGATTTATGTTGCTACTTCATTTTTTAATTTTAATTGTCGATTTAATTGTTGTTTTGCTCTTGATACCTTTGAAGTTGAGGTTTATTTTCAATTTCTTATTTCAATTACTTATTTGATAGCTGGTTTGTTACGTTGGAGACCAATTTTGGTGAAAGTGTTCTGAAATTTTTTCCCGCTAATTGTTCTTTCGATTTATGTTACTGCTTCAGTTTCTAATTTTAATTGTTGATTTAATTGCTGTTTTGCTCTTGATACCTTTGAAGTTGAAGTTTATTTTCAATTTCTTATTTCAATTCCTTATTTGATAGCTGGTTTGTTAGGTTGAAGATCAATTTCAGTGAAAGTGTTCTGAAATTTTTCCCGCTAATTGTTCTTTTGATTTATGTTGCTACTTCAGTTTCTAATTTTAATTGTTGATTTAATTGTTGTTTTGCTCTTGATACCTTTGAAGTCGAAGTTTATTTTGAATTTCTTCTTTCAATTACTTATTTGATAGCTGAATTGTTAGGTTAAAAATCAATTTCGGTGTAAGTGTTCTAAATTTTTTTCCTGCTAATTGTTTTTTCGATTTATGTTGCTTCTTTCAATTTCTAATTTAAATTACAAGTTACGCTGCTATTTTATTGTTGATGTCTTTGAAGTTGCTTTGATTGTGTTAGATTTGTTTGCGCGATGAATGTTAATTTGATTTTATATTACTATTTTCAGTTTCTGTCGGTTAGATTGTTTTGTTATTAGTGCCTTTAAAGTTGCTTTGATTGTTTTAGATTTGCTCCTGCAATTGATGTTGATTTTCAGTTCATATTACCATTTACTATTTTGTTGGATTGAACAGCACATTCTATTTCTTCGCTTTGATTTTTTCATGCAAAAAATTGGTTGGATCATACTAATGTTGATGCTTTCCATGAAGATGTTGATGTTTGTTATTTCAATTGCTAATTCAATGACTATTTTGTTGCCGTTAAGAACAATTGATCTAAAAATATTAAAAAATTACCGCTTTAATTGTCAATTTAATTGCTTTTTTGCTCTTGATACCTTTGAAGTTGAAGTTCATTTTCAATTTCTTATTTCAATTACTTATTTGATAGCTGATTTGTTAGGTTTTAGATCAATTTTGGTTAAAGTGTTCTAAATTTTTTTTCCCTAATTGTTCTTTCGATTTATGTTGCTGCTTTCAATTTCTAATTTAAATTACAAGTTACGATGTTATTTTATTGTTGATGCCTTTGAAATTGCTTTGATTGTGTTAGATTTGTTTGTGCGATAGTTGTTAATTTGAGTTTATATTACTATTTTCAGTTTCTTCCGGTTATATTGTTTTGTTCTTAGTGCCTTTAAAGTGTTTTTAATTGTGTTAGATTTGTTCCTGCAATTGATGTTCATTTCAGTTGATATTGCCATTTTTAGTTTCTGCTTCGATTTTTTATTTGATAGCTCTTTTGTTGGTTTCAAGAGCAAATTCTATTTTGACACTTTGATTTTTTCATGCAAAAAATTGGTTGGTTCATAATAATGTTGATGCTTTCCATGAAGATGTTGATGTTTGCTAATTGCTAATTGGATGACTGTTATGTTGTCGTTAAGAACAATTTAAGTTCGATTGTCTTAATTTGTTCAAAAAATTTGTTGCTCAGTTTCATGTCTGTTGGTTGCAATTTTTAGCTTTTAGTTACATATTTAATGACTGCTTTATTGTTGATTCCTTTCCATTTGCTTTAATTATTTCTAATGTTTTTTCCCATATTGCTACTGTCATTTTTTCCCCATTGCTGATTACATGGCTACTTTTTTTAGTTTAAAAACAATTTCGCTTCAGTTGTCTTATAAAAAAGGCTTAAAAATTTATTCATCAATTTTATGTTACTGCTTTCAGTTTCTAATTTAAATTATCAATTAGATTGTTGTTTAACTATTGATACCTTTGGAGTTGAAGTTTATTTTCACTTTCTTATTTCAATTGCTTATTTTATCGCTAATTTCTTAGGTTAAAGATCAATTCCAATGTAAATATTCTAATTTTTTTTGGCATAATTGTTTTTTCAATTTCTGTTGCTAATTTCAATTTGTGATTTAGATTATTAATTAGATTGTTGTTTCATTGTTGATGCCTTTAAGGTTGCTTTGATTCTGTTAAATTTGTTTATACAATGGATGTTAATTTGAGTTTACATTACTATTTTTAGTTTGTCCTTCAATTTTTTATTGGGTATTTACTTTGTTGGTTCATGGAGCAATTTCTTTTTCGATTCTTCCTAATTTCATTTTTTCTTGCTGGTTTCATCTTTCATTTCCATATATTGCCTAAATTAGTATTTTGTTATATTATTATTCGTTTTCACATTTTTATATGTTAGGAATTGAAGTTTTTATTTTCTGTGCATTGCTGTATGATGCGGTCAACAAGTTTTGTTGCTTCTATATTTACAAATGATCAACAAATATCTTTAGTTGCTTTAAATTTATATCATCGTTGTGAACCACTTTCAATAATTTATTGCACTAACTCGAATAATTGTCTATTTCATTATCATATCAACAAATAACTTCACTCACCATTGTGCAATGCTCATTCCCTTTATCTTAGTGCTTCTTGAAAATAAAATTAGTTCTATTGTCCATTTCATATTAATTATTTTTGCAATATTTGATCCCTCCAATTTCAATACATGCACTAATGACTAGCCGATGACAACGCTTGCAAGGATCACGTATATTTTCTAATGAAGAAGATTGTTCATTTGACACGCCACAACTAGAGAATGAAGCTCCTTCATGCTCATTTGGTGTGCCAACACAATCTTCAAGGTTTAACCCGAATTATAATCCTTTCCCCGTTAATAGTCAAAGCTTTCCATTATATCATGGCGACGCTTCTTCCTCTAATGCGTCAGTATCCCCTCAGAATCAGCATAATCATTGCTTGTCTTCTATAACAAGCAATCAATCTTGCACATCAAATTCATCGTCTCTATTGTTTGTTCAAGATCATGTTGCATCAGAGTCAACCTCTTACAATCATGATCTTAGGTCTTCTATCAATGACCACCAACCAACTGGGCAGGCTTCATATCAAAGAAAGAGAGGAAGTTCATTCAATATTTATTTTGCTTATTTTTAATTTGTCTGCAAATTTTATTCCAATGTATTTATAGCCGCATTTCACACAAGATTTTCATGCCCAGGAATTCCGCTTGACTACATTGACTTTGGGAACAAAACACTCAAGTGAGCGTCTCGCAAATTCAAGCCAGTGCAATCCGAGATTCTCTCTTTGTTGTCTTGGTGGAAAAATTAATCTTCCGCGACCACCACCAACACCTCATCCTCTTGATGACTTGCTGAATAATGTATTTGGTTAGAAATCCAAAATGTTCCGCAAGAGTATTCGTGCCTACAACTCTATGTTTGCTTTTACATCTATGGGAGCAAATATTGATCAATCATTTAATCGTTAGTCTGGCCCATATGTCTTTAAGATAAATGGCCATTGTCATCATCTTATGGGGTCTCTGTTACCTTCTAATGAGAATGCTCCAAAATTTGCACAACTTTATATTTATGATGTGGCGAATGAAGTTTCAAATCGGATGTCGCAATTTCCCCATTCAACCTCTAATTCATGTTTGGATCAAACTATTGTTAGTGATCTTATTGAAATGTTTGCCTCAACTAATTGTCTGGTTAGCTTATTTCGTCATGCGTCGTAAAAACTCTTAGAACCTGGCAATCCTGGATATAAACTACAATTATTGTCCAAAAGAACAAATGACACCAGACAATATAATGATGCAACTTCAGATGATATTGGTGGCTTGATTGTTGGCAATATTGCTGATTATTGGTCTGAACGAGATATAATTATCGAAAGTTGCTCAAGCACTTTATAGAGAATCTTTAAGCTGCATCCAAAGTTTATGGCCTTGCAATATCCTCTTCTATTTCCATTTGGTGAAGAAGGTTATCGCACTAATATTGGTTTTGCAAATCATGGCAATCATATCTCCGGGAAACGTCAACGAGTCCCCATGAGAGCTTTCTATGCTTATCTTATCTAAGAAAGGGAATATGGTGAAGACACTCTTATAAAAGGTGGTTGCCTATACCAACAATTTTTAGTTGATGCTTTCGCAACTATTGAAGAAGATAGGCTTGACTACATCAGAATGAACCAAGATGATCTCCGGTCTAAGCTATATCATAATATTAGTGAAGCTATGCTTAATGGAGATGTACAAAGATCATCAACTGGAAAAATTATCCTTCCATCTTTTTTAACTGGTAGCCCGCGATATATGATTAATAATTACCAAGATGCCATAGCAATTTGCAGAGCTTATGGAAATCCTGATCTTTTCATTACATTCACATGCAACACAAATTGGCCTGAAATCCAAAGAGAACTCAATAAAAGCAGGGCTTACAAGCCTGAAGACAAACCTGATATTATTACACGAGTTTTTAGAACAAAACTCCTTGATATGTTAAAGTTCATCAAATCTGGTGCCCCTTTTGGCAAAACAATTGCTGGTAATGCAATCTTCATAATTTTTTACTTACATAATGTCATTTGTAAAATAAACTAATTCTGTTTAACAATTTTGTAGATGTTCATGCCATAGAGTTCCAAAAAAGAGGCCTTCCACATACACATATCTTGGTTTGGCTTGCCTCCGATTTCAAATTCAAAACTTCTGGTGATATTGACTCAATTGTCTCAGCAGAGATACCAGATAAAAACATCGATCCTTTATGTCATGAAATTGTCTCTAAATTCATGATACATGGTCCATGTGGTGTTGCAAAACCAAGTGCGCAATGCATGTCAGGAGATGTTTGTGCAAAGTCATTTCCAAAAAAATTCAGGAGCTCAACCACTTTAGATGAAAATGGATTTGTCTATTATAGAAGGCGTGAATTCCGTGATAATTTTGTGCTCAAAAATGGAATTATGTTGTTCAATGACTATGTTGTCCCCTACAACAAGGAACTTTTGATGCGTTATAATGCCTATATAAATGTTGAGATATGTTGTCAGTCAATGCTCATCAAGTATTTATTCAAATATGTCAGCAAAAGCCCTGACAGGTGTCGTGCCGTAATACAACATGACAGAAATGATGAAATACAAGCATATCTTAATTGTCGATTCATATGTCCTTATGAAGTTGTTTGGCGTATTATTCAGTTTCCAATTCATTCAAGATATCCTCCAGTTGAAAGGCTTCAAATTCATCTTCCTTTTCAGCAAAATATTGTTTTCTCAGGCAGTGAGTCTCTTCAATTTGTTCTTAGAAGGCCAGGTTTCAGGAAAAAAATGCTTACAAAATGGTTTGAATGCAACAAACAATTTTCTGATGCACGGGAGCTATATTACTCTGAATTTCCAAACAAATATGTTTGGGATTCTAGGCAAAAGGAGTGGACTATGAGGTCTAAAGGGCTAAGCCTTGGGCGTATACCATATGTGCACCCTGCTGCCGGAGAACTTTATTTCTTAAGATTGCTGTTAAACCATATTAAAGGATCAACTGGCTTTACAAATTTAAGAAATGTTTGCGGAATTGTTTATCCAACATTTCATCTTGCCTGCAAAGCACATGGACTTTTAGGAGATGATACAGATGCCTGCAAAGCACATGGACTTTTAGGAGATGATACAGAATGGTCTGAAGCTTTCTATGAGGCAATTGCAACTGCATCGTCACCACAACTTAGACAACTTTTTATTGGTATTATATTATTCTGTCAGGTTGCTGACCCTTTAATCCTATTCAACCAGTTTTGACACTCAATGCATGATGACATCCTCTGCAAGTTAAGACTATCTTTTAGAATGCCAAACCTTATTCTGGCTAATGATGAGCTGAAAAATTATGTGTTATATGAGCTTGAGCAACTTTTCAATGCTTCTGCAATAACGCTTCAAGATCATAGCTTGCCCATGTCTAATGGTCAACTCCTTAAAGAAATTGCAAACAAGCTTCTAAGAGAAGAGCTTAATTATGATATGGCTGAACTTAGAAGTCAATATTCCTTCAATTTTGCTTCTCTCAACCATGGACAAAGAGTTATATATGATTCAATTATTGCAGCCATCTTTGCTAAGAAGCAGGCTTTGGTCTTTGTGCATGGTCATGGAGGAACTGGCAAGACTTTTTTATGGCACACCGTTATAAATCATGTTAGATCTGAGTCCTTAATTGTCCTTGCAGTAGCATCATCTAGTATTGCATCTCTTCTTCTTCCAAATGGTTGCACTTCTCATTCAAGATTCAAAATCCCACTTTCTACTGATGAATCATCAACATGTGCCATTAAAAAAAAACACACATCTTTACAACCTTCTTCAAAAAACCTCTCTTATAGTTTGGGATGAGGCACTAATGATTAACAGATGTTGTTTTGAAGCTCTTGATCGTTCAATGCGTGATATTCTTTCAGAAGATGGTAACTACAACAAAGATCTCCCCTTTGGTGGAAAAACAATTTTACTTGGTGGTGATTTTCGACTAATATTGCCAGTTATTCCCGGTGGAACAAAAGAGCAAATAATCAATGCTTCTTTAACCAGCTCAAGTTTGTGGCCCAAATTTACTGTATTGACTCTTACAGAAAACATGTGTCTCTCTACAAATGGTCTAACTTTAGAAGAAAATGATGAAATTAGAGAGTTTTCTGAATGGATTCTAAATGTTGGTAATGGTCAAATTTCTGATTTGCCTTCTCTCGATGAAGCTGATGATTGTTTTGTCACTATTCCTTTCGATCTTCTCCTTGGAACTTCATGTGATCCAATTTCAACAATTGTTTCAACAATTTATCCAAATATTTATGATGTTCAAGTTGACCCTAGCTATTTTAAGAGAAAGAGCTATAGTCACAACAAAAAACACAACAGTTGCTGAAATCAATGATTTTATGCTTCGCATCACACCTGGAGAAAAACGCCTATTTCTTAGCGTTGATTCTATTTCCACATCTTCAACAGAGATTGACGATGCAGGCTCATTATATCCCATTGAATAAATAAATCAATGGGAATTCAATGGGGCCCTAATGAACTTGCTCTCAAAGTTGGAACACCAGTGATGTTGCTTAGAAATATCAGTCCATCTATAGGTCTATGCAATGGGACTAGGCTTATCATTACACAGCTTTCGTCAAATGTCATCCAAGCACAAATAATAACTGGATCTCACATTGGTAATCAAGTGTTCATACCAAGAATCATCTTCCCAATCAATGAAATCAGATGTCCTTTTACAATTAAAAGACGTCAATTTCCTTTGAGGCCATGTTACGCTATGACAATAAATAAAAGTCAAGGGCAATCTTTAAAAAATTTCGGTGTTTTTCTGAAAGACCAAGTTCTCACCCATGGTCAGCTTTATGTCGCTCTCTCAAGAGTCACTTCCAGAAAAGGCTTAAAGATTATTTCATGTGACAATGAAGGGCGTTCTTCTACTTATGCAAAAAATATTGTATCTAAAGACATTATAAGCACTCTTCCTAGAGGTTTTTCTTCTTCTTTTTTCAATGTTTAACACAGTAAATTATCAATCATTGTTTACTCATCAATATTTTGTAGATCACAACCATCGCACTTTACCTCTTCAAATGATTAGTTTTCCCTTCAATCTTAAACAAAAAAAAACTCATTGTTTCCTAATCAATATTTTGCAGATTATCAACATTAATCTTTGGTTCCAAGACTGCTTCTTTTGTTCACTTTATATATTGCACTATTCATCAACCTTATTTATTATTTAGTCAGGTTTTCATCAACCTTATATATACTTCTAACATTTTATGTTTCTTTATTTACATTTCTTTACTCATTTATAACTGTTAATTCTTATATTCTATTGTTTATTTCTTTGCTCTCAGGGTCATGGCGTTGTCGATCCAAAGCATAAAAAAGTACAACTTCTACCAATGACGTGCAAGAGTTTGTCGTGTTTGGATCCCAACGCTCAATGGTCAAAATAGCAGTTTCAATTGCCTTTTCGTTGATGCTATAGTAAGCTTATATTTGACACCCTTTCTTTATCATCTGTTTGGCCTTGGCTCTTGCATTTGGTTATAAAATACCATAACCTATTCAAAAATATCCATGAGAATTTCAATTCCAAAGACAATTTTATACTTCTAATCATAAAATGTTTATGATACAAAAAATTATGTTCATTCTTTTAAACCCAGACTAATTCTTTCATCCACATGTACATTGTCAAAACTTACATTCAATGTTATAAATTATTTAATTTCTAAAAACACTTATCTTTTTATTGACGATCCACTACTATAAAACAAAAAATAAACTTCCAAATTCAGTCTTGCATATATTTTATTAACAACAATCAAAGGTTTTTGACATTATTACAATCCATTTACTGTAATTACATCTTCCATTTCATTCAACAACTAAAAAAAAATTCAAACTTTTAAAAAACATGTCCTTGAAATATGTCTATTTCCTTTTAAGGACCTTTCTAACAAGCATAACAACGCTCATAATAGTTCCAAAAATCATTAAATAATCCATGTCTCCTACTTCAAGTCAAAAAAAATTAACATGGAAAAACACTCCTTTAACATTTTAAAACTACATGAACAACTTCGCCAATCTTTTGTATGGTTTATACTTTAATTCTTTATGCATAATGTCTTCAATTTCATTAATTATAGATTTCACTTTGATGCAACAGGGTAACGCAATTCAGGCCTCTGCTAAAGGCAAAAACATACAACCATTTGTTGCTTCAATTATTGAAGGTGATTATTATCAAGTCTGTGGATTCTACACCTTTGAGAACAGATATACAAATTCTGTAGTTGCCCAAGAAGTAGTTATTGATCTTAAGTCTGACACCAAAGTTACAAGAATTGATCCAATCACACCCCCCATACCGCGCCATTACTTTAACTTCATCGACTTTGCACACCTTATGACTACGGGAAAACGATTTAGGGGTCCTCACAGGTTTTATCACAAACTAGCATTCTTCATGTGTTTTTATTGTTCTGTTGCATATCTTTTCACCACTAACCTTTTTTCCATACATTAGATGTGCTTGGTCGATTAAAAGTCATTCAACCGCTTGAATGAATTATGGTTTAGGGTCAAGATATGACAGACAAAAGAGAATTTATCATTGAAAATATAAGGTTGATTATCTTAATCTCATAGCTTTACTAGCTTAATGCCTTATTTTTTAAAACTCATGATTTTATGCAGGGGTGAAGAGATCCGGGTTACTCTTTGGGGTGATGTTGCAAAAGCCTTTGATGATTCTGATCTAAGCAATCAATCAAGTCCAATTATAATTGTCTTTGCTGCCTTTCGAATTACTGAGTTCAAAGGTTTTTCTTTTCAACCATTTCCCTTTAATTTCTAATGATTCAATCATTCATTGATCTTAATACCTCTATACATTTTATGCCTTATTAAACTCAATATCAAATAATCCCAATATATACACTCTTCTTTTTTCTCCCAGGGAAACCAAATCTCGCCAGCATTGTTGCTTCCTTATGGTATTTCAACCAAGAAATCCAAGAAATTCTTCCCTACAAACATTAGTGAGCTTTCTATTTCTATGTTTATCTTTATAGAATAATACTTTTTCAAAGCTATTTATAACAAATATCTTTCATGATAAGCTATAAGGATATTCCCGTCGAGCTGCATCAACTCCCTCCTACAACGAACACTTTAACCATTGATCAACAGCTGAAAGAGAATAGAAAGACAATCAAGGAAATCCTTTGTATGGATCCATACCGATAGAAAGTATGCCAACAATTATTTAAACTTTTCATTTGACACATTAGCCTTACTTTGTTTTTCTGTCAGCAATTCATAAATATATGTTTGTTTATTTATTATTCCACAAATACAGAATGAAAGATTTACATGTAAAGCGTCAATAGCTGACTATGACCTCCATCGGGGATGGTGGTATCATAGCTGCCCAATATGCACAAAATCAATATCTGACAAAGGCACGGGTTTTAAATGTATTGAACACAATGAAGTCACGCCGATTCCATGGTCAGCAAAATTTTTACATTACTTCTCATGTCGATAGCTACATTATACATATTTTCACATCCTTTACATTGCATCTTATATTTAATTATCTCATTGCTAACATTTTCTTAGGTTTTGGGTTGATTGTATTGTGACTGACAGCACTGATGTTACAACATATCTAATGGTCGGAAAAACTGCTGAAATTTTTTTTGGCTCCTCTGCCCACAATTATGTCTATGATAAAGGGTTCATTGATTCCATTCCAACTCCTATGATAGACAAATTACAAAAACCCAAAATTTTTCAGCTGCGATTCAGAACTTTTCGCTCAGTTATGAATCGGTGTGATATCATTGTTGCCAATGTTTTTGATGACATTATAGAAATTGAATCTCCACAGCAACATGTTGAACCAGAACTTCATGATCTTAATGTTCCTTTAACGGAACAACATTCTGCGTCTTCCTCTAAAAAACCATTTTTGTTAGATCCAATAACTCCAACACCTATTCCACCATCTAGAGTTGACGTCAATACTCCTCCACAATCACAAACTGTCAGACAACTACTATTTGAATATGAAACACCTCTGCACAGGTAACATGTTTCTTTCTCTCTTGATACCTTTTACCTTCAAATTTTGACAACATCACTTATATATGTTTGCTTTGTCAATGCTAAATTCACAATGTACTGGTCTTTTTTAAATTCACAGCTCTACAACAAATATTGCAGCCGAACCTCCAAGCATCATCCCATTGCTCGATCCCAGTGCATCAACCATGTCTTAAAAAGATGACCCACCAACAAAACATCACTGCCCATCAAAATCACATGATGATTAGGTTCTTTCAACTTACTCTTCACTTATGCCATCTCACAAACTATATTTTACTTTTCAATGCCTTTTCATCTCACACACAAACAAATTATGCTATATATTGTTTCATGCACCATCACTTCCAACTTCACTACCAGACACTTCAAATACACAGACCTTGCAATCTTCATTCTAGCATTTATTATAAATTTTGTGCAAAACAAAAAAACAACTTTCTGCATAGAAAACATTAGAAAAATTTTGCATGCCTATTGCAAGAAGATGACAGGTATGAATTCTCGGATCCTGTCAAAATTCAGAGGCTGGTAAAGAATTGCTCTCAATTCATTGCTTTCCCTATCTATAAATGGGTAGAAAAATCAAGGACTGTTGGGGTCAGAACACGTCCTTCTTAGTTCCTGCTTATTGTCCAATTTACATTAAATTTGAGAAAAAAAATGGTCGGCTGGGTGAAACACTGGTTTACATGTACATTTGAGTTTGGAATTCTCAACGGAAGCTCATTACTCTTGCCATGTTAAAAACTGTATTGACTATTTCAAACAAAACTATATTGACTCTTTGAACTGGTGGTTGGGTGAAACACTGCTTTGCATGTACATTTCAGTTTGGAATTCTCAACGGAAGCTCATTATTCTTGCCATTTTAAAAACTGTATTGACTATTTAAAACAAAACTATATTGGCTCTTTGAACTGGTTTTTCAGAACCTTTGTAAGAACTTATATTTTCTGAATGGCACAATGTTGTATGTGAGTCATAATTTGAGCTGAATATTATTTGTCATTATTAGTGTTGCTTATACATTTAAGCCTATACCAGTTAAAGCATTCCTGCTAAATTGAAACCTTGGGTAGGTGGAACAGGACAAAGAAAAAAAAGGAGCAGAGGTGCCAGAGGTAAATGCCATCACAATCTTAATTATGGTTCTATGATTTTCATCTCTCGACAAGCTTCGTCTCTTCTAATTTTGCATGCCTACTTGCATTGTTTCAAGGTATCTATCCTCTCTTGAAAAACAATGCTACTTTTTCGCATTGTGATGGCATCATTTTGTTATTATAACTTAATATATTAATTTTGTTATGCTTTCAACTCTTAAACTAGTTGGCTAATCTATTTACTTTTTTGGATGTAAAATATGAACGATGTAATAGTTTAGCCAATTTAATCATATAATAGTTTCATCGCATAACATCTACATCTATACACTTTCGACATGATTGTTCTTAAAAAAACAACCGATTAATAATTTCATTTAATATAGTTCAATTGGAATGAAAAAATATTTCTTGATATATATTTGAAAGGTTGCTTTATTGCAACAAATTTGTTGTGTCTAAGCATGTGCATATCCTTCCATTTCAGTGCTCTGTACATTAAGCAAGCTTCGTTTCCAGAAATATCATATTTTCTTCCGTAGACATGTAAATGCAGGATGTACTTTGATTCCTTTGCATACCCATCTTTAGACTATTTAATTTGAAACAATTCTCTCCAAGTTAGACTGTCTTCTGTCCAATTCACTCTGATTGAATCCCTAAACTTTGTTAACTAAACAACCAATCTTCGAAATATCAAATCATAGTAATTGTTTGCACATTCAATTCACATGTCAAATTCATACAGGTCACTTAACAGCCATGTACAAAGCATAGAAATACCATGCATACAATGTCATGTCACTGTAATTGTTAATAAGGCATGGGCGTCAACATGTGATCTGTTAGAAAAATGGTTTGTTATTATCATGTGAATGCCAGTAATTGTGTGTGAATCGATTTCCAAAAAGAAGAGAAAAAACTCATTTCCACTAATAATTAGCAATTCCAATTTTCACTCTCAACAAATTAAATTTACAGACAACCACTTAAAACACATTCGCCCATCCATCAATCGAAAAAAAAATTACAAGCCAAACAAACAATTCATTCACAATACAGAAAAAAAAAAAAACAAAACAATGCATCTGAATAATACACAATTAAATAATATGCCAAACAATTACGGCACAACCACCCTTCACGAATTCCCAATTCAACCAACCTCCACGATTAATCTCTGGATCTACTTTTTTTTGACATTTTTTCCCCTATTTTGTTTTGGCACTTATACATTTTTTTTTCTTAAACAAAGTGTCCGGATCAGCTTGCGCACACCACGATTTGTTCTTCCCAAGTATATATATATTTCTTCCTGGCCAACTGAGCGGTATTGCCCGCACAATGCGCTATGCTTTTTTATCTATGTAGAAAATTGATTCATTTTATGTGTTGTATTTTGTTATTTTAATATTTAATCAGTAAAATTATAATTGATAAAATCTGTTAGAAACGGGTTTTTTACCCATAAAAAAGTGATTGAATTTTGCTATTGCCAAAACTCTTTTAATAAAATTTGTTAGAAATGATTTTTTTCCTATGTAGAAAACTAATTGTAAAATTTATTGCTCATATTATTATATTAAAAAAAATGATGATAATAAATAAGTCATTTATATATATACAATTCCATTTAGAAAAAATCACTTTAGAAAAGCAAGTGTCATGTTTATATAGCAATCAATTTACAAAAGCTCAGAATAGAAACAACAGCAATAAAACAATTAGCGAATCAAAAATATCAAAACAATTAACGCAATCTTGCTAGAGCAACACCATCACAAAATAAAATGAAAATATTTGTAATTTAAAACGCGATATGTATATATAAAAATCAATTTCTAGAAACTCGCAACTGCAGCAATAACAATAAAACAATCAATGCATCAACAATCACAAAACAATTAAGGCAATCTTGCTAAAATAATATAACGTTAAAGTAAAATAACAAATCTTTGGAATTTCAAGACTCATGTATATATACAATTATCATTTTGTTTTATGCAGCAGCAACTAAACAATTAACGCAATGTTCCTAGGGCAATATAACGGCAAGAGAAACAAAATGCTTAAAATCTAAAGCGTCATGTATATATATAACAATCATTTTATAAAACTCGCGATGGCATTGAAACAATAAAACAATTAATGAAACAGCAACAACAAAACAATGAACATAATCTTGACAGAATAACATTACAGTTAAATAAAAGTTGATTGTTTGGAAATTAAAGCGTCATGTATATTTATATCAATCAATTAAGAATAAATCGCACAATTAAAAAATATACGAACCACTTCCCATTTCGATTAAACTATTCCTTTTAGTGTGGAAAAAAATATTTTATATCATATTTTATCTATTATAATGTTACTAATTAAATATTTAAACAACCAATTACAGCATGTAAAAAATCAATTACTTTTCAACATAAAAAAAACCTTGCGCAATGCACAGGCAAACATACTAATTATAAAACGCAAAAAAATCATTCCTAACATATTTTATCTATTGCAATTTTACTAATTAAACATCAAAATAATTAATTATAGAACGCAAAAAATTGTTAGTTTATTTCTGGAAAAAAAATTATTTATGATGTGTCAGATCTAATATTATTAGGGAAAAAGGCAACCCATAAATAAAAAATTTACCTGAGTTTTCTGTAATTACAAAATATATGAACCACTTCCCATTTTAATTACACTATCCTTTTTAGGCAAAAAAAATATATTTATAACATATTTTTTCTATTATAATTTTACTAATTAAATATTAAAATTACTCATTACAGCATATAAAAAAACATTTAAATTTATACATTGACAAAAACGTGCGGGCATATGGCTCGTTACTAAAGAAACTAAATGGGATCGCACGTTCACTGCTCATTCCTGTAGCGCAAGATACATCTGCATTGTTCATTTGCAATTTCACCCGCTGCTTCGCGGGTGTACATCCTCTTTTTTTTAAAAAAAAAAATGAACAGTGCACGGGAAGAGACCACGGGAATGGAGGGAAGAAGAGAAAAAAAACAGAGGAGCAAGAACGGAGAACAGAGGGAGACAAAGGAAAGAAAGGAAGAAGACTTTGCATGCAGAAACGAAGAGAAAAGGTAGAAAAAAAGCAGAGAAAAAGCAAAGAAAACAAAGGAAAATTTACGTGCAAAAACATAGCTGATCTTCATCCCTCTCGGTCCAGCTCTCTCTCTCGGTCTCTACTTCTCTCTCTAAAACCAGAAGCAGCTCTCTCCTTAATCCCTCTCGGTCAGCAGCTCCGACCACGAGCCCTGACCACCTCGCACCTCTCCGTCGCCACCAGCGTCTCCACCCCAACCCCAGAGACAGAACCACGGTCTCAGGCGAAGGTAACAGAGGCAACAAGCGTAGCAGCAACGCAGGCCGGCCAGCTTCCGTCATCAACTCCGGCCACCACAGGCCACCATTTCTGATTCCAACATGACCAGAAGAACCACCTTGAAATCCTCTACACAACGATATTAACCTTTTCTCCTTTTGTCACACTCGAAAAATCACCATTTTTACTGTGCATCTTCCTTATTTTGCGCCCCGGTTACTGCTCGTTAAATGTGAACAGTAACGGGTCGGGTCGGACCGGGCTTTATGCCCGGCCCGAACAATGAGACATACCCAATTTTATGGGCCGACGGGCCAGACCTGATATTTTCTGGGCTGACGGCCCACACTCGATATTTCCTGGGCTGATGGCTTTTTTTAACCAGGTTTTTTGTTTTACAACCAGGTATCCTTGAGAGCTTATGCGCATCATTACTAATTTTCAGACCCATTTTTTCAACATTTTTTTCCTGATTATTTTTTTGTCACTTATATATTTTTTAAATTATTTTATGATCGAGGTGTCCGATCAATTTACGCGCACCACGACTATTTTCTGGATACATTTTTTTTACAGTGATGAGCAGTTTGAACAGTAATTAACAATGATTTCATTGTTCACTGTTCATTGCTGTTACAAAAGGGGCTTTTTGTTTTTTATTTTATTTAACCAAGCTTCTTTTATTTGTGTTTTTTTTTAAAACCGGGTATCTCGTGACAGCTTAAATACACCGCGACTAATCTATGGATCCAATTTTGTTTTTAAATATTTTTTTTCTTGTTTTTTTTTTCCACTCATACATTTGTTTTTTTTGTTTTTTTATAACCAGAGTATCCAAGTCAACTTATACTTACTTTCAAACAGGAATGAACAATGAAAATCACAGTAATGAACAATAAAAGGTGCTTTTCTCTTGCACTTTTTTCTTTTTTTTTTAATAACAAGGATGTCTCGGTAATTAACCAATTTGTAGATTTCAGTTTAATTTTGGTCCCAAATCTTTTAATTCCAGGTTTTATTTTAAATTATTTAATTTTCATTTTTTTATTTACTTCAATTTTATCCTTTAAATTAAATATATTATTTAAAATATTTCAAATTAATTATATATTTGTATATTTATGTTAAATTAAAATATGTGAAACTAATTATATGTTTTGATATTTATTTAATATTATCGCCTATTAATTTATTTATAGAAAAAAAAAACTGAGATTGTCCTTTATATTAAATATATTATTGAAAGTATGTCAAATTAATTATATATTTGTATATTTATGTCAAATTAAAGTATGTTAAACTAATTATATTTTAAAATTTTAATTGAATATTATCACCTAAAAATATAGAGAGAGAGAGGAAAGATGACCTTGGATTTTTTTAAGAACAAAAATTCATATCAGTATTCTTAAATACATTTAATATAATAATATGATGAATACAAATTGGCTTCAAAATTAAGTTTTATGCTCTTTTTTTTAAGTATATCTTTGGAAAAAAATTGCAGTGGTTTGATTTTTTAATTATATATTTTGTATATATATGTAAAATTAAAATATGTGAAACCAATATATGTTTTAATATTTATTGAATATTATCGCCTAAGAACATATATAGAGAGAGAAAAATGACCTAAGATTGTCCTTTAAATTAAATATATTATGGAAAATATGTCAAATTAATTATATATTTGTATATTTATGTCAAATTAAAGTATGTGAAACTAATTATATGTTTAAATATTTATTAAATATTATCGCCTAAAAATATATAGAGAGAGAGGAAAAATGACCTAGAATTTTTTGAAGAACAAAAATTCATATCAGTATTCTTAAATACATTTAATATAATAATATGATGAATAAATCTTATAAAATAAAATAAAAAACAAATTGGCTTCAAAATTAAATTTTGTGCTCTTTTGTTTAAGTTTATTTCTTGAAAAACATTTTCAGTGTTTTGATTTTTTAATTATATATTTGTATATTTATGTCAAATTAAAATATGTAAAACCAATTATATGTTCTAATATTTATTGAATATTATCGCCTAACAATATATATTGAGAGAAAAAAATGGCCTAAGATTGTCCTTTAAATTAAATATATTATTGAAAGTATGTCAAATTAATTATATATTTGTATATTTATGTCAAATTAAAGTATGTGAAACTAATTATATGTTTAAATATTTATTGAATATTATCGCCTCAAAATATATAAAGAGAGAGAAAAAATGACCTAGGATTTTTTGAAGGGCAAAAATTCATATCAGTATTCTTAAATACATTTAATATAAATATATGATTAATAAATCTTATAAAAAAAAATGGCTTCAAAATTTAATTTTGTGCTCTTTTATTTAAGTTTATTTCCTTACAAAGATTTTAAGTTTTTTGATTTTTAATATTGTAGATCTGATATTACTAGAAAAAAAATACATCTCAAAAAAAATAAATTAGCAAATTTACCTACATTATCTACAATTAAAATATATACGAGTCACTTCCCAGTTTCTTAAATATGACCTAGCATTTGTTTTTTAAAAAAATTAATATCAATATTCTTAAATATATTTAATATAATCATATGATTAATAAACCTTATATAAAAAAATTGTGGCTTACAATTTAAATTTAATAGTCTTTTGTTTAAGTTTATTTCTTAAAAAAAATTCCAATATTTTCATTTTTAATATTTTAAATCTAATATTACTGGGATAAATAAACAACTCATTTTTTTTTAACAAGTTTGCTTAGGTTATCTACAATTAAAAAATATACGAACCATTTTCCATTTCGATTATGTTATTCCTGTCAAAAATTATGCGAATCACTTCCCGTTTCGATTACACTATTCCTTTTATACGGCAAATAAGTCATTATAGCACGCAAAGAAATTTAGTTTATTTCTTCAAAAATTTACAATGTTTTTATTTTTAATGTGTCAGATGTAATATTATTGAGGAAAAAAAACAACTAAATCTTTTTTTGACAAATTTACCTAGGTTATCTACAATTAAAAAATATACAAACCACTTTCCATTTCGATTACACTATTCCTTTTAGGCGGGTAAAAAATTAATTTGTTGCATATTTTATCTATTATAATGTTGCTAATTAAATATTTAAACAACTAATTACAACATGTAAAAAAATAATTATTTTTCTACATAGAAAAAACCCTTGACATAATGCATGCAATTTTGGCAAGCATATGAATTATGCCACGCAAAAAACTCATTTCTAACATATTTGATCTATTGCAATTTTGGTTATTGAACATTAAAATAACTAATTATACCACACATAAAATATAAGTTTATTTGTGGAATTTTTTTTTTATAATGTGTCAAATCTAATATTACTGAGAAAAAAAAAACTCAGAAAAAAACAAATTACCTACGTTATCTGCAATTACAAAATATACAAACCACTTTCCATTTTGATTATATAGATTTTATCAATTATAATTATAATAATTAAATATTAAAATAATTAAATACAATATATATAAAAACATTCAATTTTCTACATAGATAAAAAAATCTCGGCGCATCGCGGGGGCATATAGCTCGTTTGGTAACTAAAGGGGGAAGGGCCGCATAGTAAACTAACTGGAGTTGATAATTGACCGACAATGAAACTTGTGAATAACAGAAGGCCACGTAATAGAATATAAAGATGGAGAGGCATTCCACTCGTAAGAGATAATTAGAGAATTGGAGTGGAGGCTGCCCTTTAAACACGTGTTTTTACTGTCCCTAAATTGAAACAGAAATTAATAAACGTGTTTTTACTGTCCCTAAAGGCCTAAACTGAAACAGAAATTATTAATAATAATAATTAAAAAAAAGGATGTTTCTTTCCGAGCAGTCAATGTCCTAATCCTCAGCCACCTTCTTGACTAGAAGAGGTCCCACCTTCACACCATCTTTTTCCCTCCCTTGAGTGTTTCTTTAATTCATACATGCACAGCTTGATAAGAACATGTTCTCTCGACTAATACTAGCATTTCACTACTTGTCCATGTCTTGTAGGGCCTGAAATAGTAATTTCATTTACCGTGCACGTGTTACTTTTTTAACTTATAAAAATCATTGAAATAATTATATATTGACTTTGCTCACCAGTCAAAACTATTATCCATATCATGATTATGATCTCAAGTTTAATAACCTTGATTTCTAGGATTTATTTTAAATTTATTTAATTGTTATAAAAATAGATATTATTGTACAAAAAACTATGAGAATGAAGGTTTGTAAAAAAAATCAACCATTTTAAAATAAGTAAGAACTATGCTTTTTTTTTTCTCAATCTAAACTCAATTTTATTATTATTTCATCGTTATATGATGTTTAGCTAAAAAATGTTTATAAAATTTATAAGTTTTATTTTCACTAAATATTTATGATCATTTCGTTTTTTTGCATATTAAGTACGTAATAGTTGAAAAACAATTTGTTAGCACTCTCATAAAACCTATGATATTATTTAAGAACTATGAAAAAAATGATTATTAATTTAAATATCATGTTAAGTTTGTTTTCAAGTTCATTTCAATATATATATATAGATAGATAGATAGATAGATAAATGAGTTAGGTGTTTGGACTTTTATTAATTATTATTTTTTAAAATAAATTAGACTCATTGTTTTTTTATATATTATTTGACCAATAGAGAGATGAATAGGAAATCAAGTTAGAGCTTTTTGGACTCAAAAACTATTTTCCACCTATTTTTACATCGAACACCTAATTTATAATTACTATTAAAATCTCAATAAACTATTTTTTCAACTCAATACACCTTTAATTTTTTAAGAAAAAAAGCATAGAATTATATCGATAAAAACATCATTTATCCATTTTGAAATACTTTTTTTTGTGATTTAAAAACTAAAAAACTCCTTAAAAGCACTAGGCCCTTTTCTTTTTTAGGGGGAATGATGAGTAATGTAAAGAATTTGTTAGCTAAAAACTCCTTCAAAGCGATAAATCCTACATTAACTGTTCTTCTTTTTTGAAACTTAGCTAGCCATATACTTTCTTTCTCCTCCATGTTTTAGCAACTCTCTCTCTCTACATAAAACCCACACATTAAAATGAAAAATAAATTAAATGTAAGATTATAATATCAAAACCTCAATTAACAAGAGCAAAAAATGAAAAACAAAATACTTAAGAAACTAAGATTTACAAAACCATTCCTCATTAATAGCTTAAAAAGGTTGTCTTTTGCTTCATTGTTAAACTCAATTGCCCTCGATTATAATTTATTTTAAATAATAAATTAAAATATATTTTGATAATAAAACCCAAAAAGGAAAGACCATTTATGATAGACGTACTAAGAAATCACAAAGAGGTTAATCCACCTGGTAGAAAACATATAAGTGCTACTAAAATGGTTGATGAGAGTAAAAAGTACTCTTTCGATATCAAAAGTGCTAAAATAATCTTTGACCAAATAGTGTGTGAAGGAAAATCAAATTCCTTGGAAATTATACAGCCTATGATGATAATAAGATTAAGTGAAATAAGTGCTGTAAGTGATATAACTTATAAAGACATGACACTAATAGCCATGTTGTCTTTAATAACCAAATTTATAAGACAATAGTCGCTAATCACATTTGTTTCTCAAAAAGAAAATGAAGATGGATAATGACTCATTTACTAAAGCAACAACAATTGTCGCGATGATGCTTTTTTGCGCTCGGTGCTGTCCCATTCCCGGAGCGTGGACGATGTGCAGTAAAAGACGGTTTATAATCATAAAGTTATTACTATAATTTTTAGAAGTCGTCACTAAAAAATCATAATGGTCTGTGAAAGTTTGAGTGAGGAGACTTGTTGTGCAAGGGGAAGACGCATCACCCTAGTGTGCTCTACCGAAGGTAAGTTGCATTGTTAGTATTAAAGTCACCAGGAAATCTAATAGTTTGTGAGAGTCTGACTAAGGGGACTTGTTGTGCAAAGAGAAAACACAGCACCCCCAATGCACCCTATCTAAGGTAAGTTGTATTCTTATTTGATTGTTTTTTCCTAAATTAAATCTTCTATTTTTTGATCTTTCACAAGGTTCGAATTATATCTCTTTTTTTTGTTTAATTTTTGTTCTTCAAATCAAATTTAATACTAATAATGTTTATTTTAGTTTTATCATTTTTTTTATTTTTATGCTTGGTCTTTTGTTAAAGTTTTTTTATTCTTCAAAATAATTTTATGATTTTTATTTTTTAGGCAATAATAATAATTACTAATGATAATGATAATAAGAATAATAATTTATTACAATAATTATGGTGCTTATTATATTAATAATTATGGCAATGATAGTAATAATAACAATAATTCATAAAATAATATTAAAAATATCAATGATAATAAAAGGCATTATAGTGATGATATTAATAATTATAATAATACTAATGATGATTTTAATGATATTAATAATAGTAGTAGTATTAGTAATCATAATATAATTATAATCATGATGATAGTAGTGGTGGCGACGACGATACTACTACTACTAATAATAATAATGAAATAATTGCATTAATAATAATAATGATGATGATAATAAGGGTAATATAAGTTATAGTTGTGATGATAATAACTATAATGATGGTTTAAACAGTAATAGTTATAGCGATAATGATAGCAACGATAATAATAGTAATGATAGTGACAACAATAGTGATACTAATAATAATTAGGATATTAATTATTTACAGTATTTGTAATAGTGATAGCTATAATGATAATGATAATTTACAATTATAATAAAAATAATGAGAATAATAATTTTAATTATTCATCATTCAATGTTATATTTATTAACTTCTCCAAGTATAGTATTTCAGATCTAATATCTCAGATTAATGGTTTGAATTTTTTTTATAGTTCAATGTTCTATTTTATTTTGTGTCTTATCTTTTTTAAATTCTATTGTTTAACATTAGTTTTTTTAAAAAAACAATCATTCAGGTTTCGTTTAAACCTATGAAACAAATAAATTCATATTGATTTAAAAGTTATATATTTTATAAGAAACTCGCGCTTGACAAAAATTCAAGATAAAAAATTAAATATTTATAATTTTACCCAAATTTAAAGCATTATGAAAAAAGTTTCACTCTTAGGATTTTTTTTTTACATTTTAAGAAGTGTGATTCTGTCTGCGGCGAAGCGCATGACAATTGGCTAGTGCTTGCTAAACAAGGATGAAGGATGTTTAAAGATGAGAAATTTTATAGTGATCAAAATGTAACTAGTGGTATCCCATTAGTTACAACTTCCTCTAATTTATTGACATAACATGTTATTAAAAATAATTCATCCCTACCTTTTTATCTTTTCAAAAAAATAACATTAAACCCTAAAATATCACAACCACCTTCATTTCTTATAAAGGATAAATTACAAACACCCTCCCTATCTTTAAGGTACAGATCACACACCTTTATCTTTCTTTCTTTCTTGATAGAATCAAATCGCATCACTACCCTCCTCCCTCTCTCACAAGTGGTGCGGCCAATAACCATCCTCATCACTCTACTAGTTAATGCCCCTCTTACTTGGTGATTGGCATGGAAGTTAATGACTCAATTATTATATGTATATGTTACTACTTATATTTGGCATGAAACAAAGGCAGGAAATGCATTTACCATTTACTACTTCAATTCAAATACTGGAAAAAAAAAAATTATTGTTCCTTTCTCCCTCTATGACTTAGAATTGCTTAGTATGCTTTACTTAGAAGATAAACTCTGGATGACATAGGATGATTTAAGTAATCTTCCATGGGTAATGTAATTGAAAAGATTATCTTTAACATTGAATGTCATTGACAAGATATACTTGAATTAAATTAGGGAGGTAACTAACTCCAAATTTTATTGGTTTATAATGATTTTGTGTTGTAATTAAACTATTTTTTCCTTTTTCAATGAGTAGATAATACCAAACATGTACTTTTTATCTAAGATATTTTAATTTGGATAATTATAAGCATGACTTTATAAGGGAAAACTGTACAGTTTTCAAGTCACTTGATAGCCAAAGGTGGATAATAAGATACATAGAGTTCTTTTTGCATTAATTCTAATTTCCAAAACCTTAGTGATAATAATGATGATTATTGAAGAATTACTTGTAATTTCTTTTTATAGAATTCAAATGCATGAAAACATTAGAAATATGGCAGGAAATGTATGTTTTTAGTAAGGAATTCTTTGGTCTAAACTCTTTTAAAATCAAAGACTAAATTAGGTTTGGCTTTTATATTATTAAATTTCATTCAAGGAGATAAGCAATATTTCTAGCATGTAATGAGTATTAGGGATATCATTTTGGTATAACCTTTAAATTGCTTGAATGAAAATATAAAATTAATATAAAACACTATTATTGCTTATCCTTTAAATTTTACCCTCATGGTATATGGAAGGAATACTAATAATGGCCTCCAAACTAGATATCCGCTCAAATGATGGATTGAACTTGTGGTAAAGATTTGATACAAAAAATAGGTTAATGTGTATTGAATTCAATTAATATACCTTTTTTAACATATGATAATTTAGATTAATATTAACTTATTTTTTTACCTCTATTCATTTTATAGGTGATCATGAGAGTTATACATCAAAGATAGCAAACATGTATCATGGGAATGAAGAATTCTCAATCAAAATTGGTATGATTTTGTTTTACGATCATACTTACAACACTTATAAAGGATATGCATTACAAAAGGTTTTAGAGCAAGGAAAGGCTAAAAACATTATAATAAATATGGAATGTATCTTGTCAAGAATTTATTTGTTCATATGAAGGGTGTCATAAAATTGTTGATTATTTCAAGGAAAGAAGAGGAAAGATATTAAAATATAGATGTAGATGTAAGGAATGTGTTGCATTTAACGTCTCTAAAGAAGCATATGAAGTTACTTTAATAAAGATGATTATAATCACATAATTGAGCTTGGCTAGAGACACTTAATTATCTCAGGAAGAAAGATAACTTAAACTAGCAATAATGTTATTGGTTTTATGGTAAATAATGATATAAAAGTAAACAAAGCTTATAATTATGTTATTAAAGAAAGTGGAGGTACACAAAGTGTAGATTTCACTGAACAAGATTTCCATAATTTTCTAGAAGAACACAGGAGAAGTTGATTAGTGAAGGAGATGTCTAAGGTGTTTTGAATTGCCTTAAAAGTATACAAGAACAAGACTCTAATTTTTTTTTATATCATCTAGATGGATGAGGGTGATATGCTAATGAATTCGTTTTAGAGGGATAGAATATCCAAATTACATTATGAAGTTTTTATGTTGTGCTAATATTTAACACCATATATAACATAAATAAATATAACATGGTTTATGCACTATTTATGGGTATAAATCACCATTGGAATAATGCATTTTTTGGATGTGCATATTAGTGTGATGAAACTCGAATTTGTTTTAAATTGTTATTTGAAACATTTTTTTGAGGCAATAAATGGTAAGGCACCCCAAGTTCTTTTTATTGATCAAACTCCTTTAATATCTATGTGAGTGAGAAAGATGTTCTCATAAACTTGTCGTCGTTTATGTGAATGGCATATTAAGTGAAATGTAATGAAGAATATCCTTTCTTTTGGGAAAATAAGAATTTAGGGACAATCATTTCAATAAGTGTTTATGGAATGTCGACTCCATTATTAAGTTGAAGCAATATAGAAGAAATGCAAAAAAAAAATTGATATTTTTTAAAATAATTAGCTTATAATGTTGTATGGTTTGAGAGTAAAATAATCTCCTGATTTTAGTTATGAGTATTCCTCTGGGGATATCAAATCAACATAGAGAAGTAAGAGAACAAATAATGTGTTCACTTAAATATTTTATAAAACAATTTTAAAATTTCTTAGCCATTATCAAGATGGAGTTCGAGAAATGTGAGATCTTGAGTTGTTGAGACATTATAAGAGCAGAGGTATGCCAAGAACATCAAATGACAATTATAGTATACTGATCCATGGATCTAAATTTATACAAGAACAATGCTTTTCAAATTTTGGCATGATTTTTTTCAAACAATGTCTCAAAAAATTATTGATGCATATATTCAGGATACTCTTGTTTTCAAAGAGGGAAATGATCTTATTGTATGGTTTGATGCAATTAATTTTTCTATTAGTTGTGTTTGGCACAAGTTTTAGAGAATGGGTTAACTAAGTTGACATGCTCCACAGGTCTTCTGAATATATTTGGGATTTTCTATTATTCCCTCATAGTATATTATGAAAATATGGATAAAGAATACAAAGTGAGGACCCGGGTTTGGAGATTATGTTTATCATAAAGATAGTACTCTAGCATCATCAATTACACTTCATTTAAATAAGTTAATGAGAAGAGCCTTTTGTTCTCTTGACTATTGCTGCTAGTGATGGAAATTGACTGAAGATGTGTCGTAGTGTTTTGGATAATGTTTTGGTCCAAATTACAATGTTACAAAGCTCTTTAGGTGAAGATGGTGATGAATTTGAAAAAATAGACAATATTGGAAACTCTGACATTTATTTTTAGTATTGGCTGTGGGAAATTCTTATTAATAGATGGCCAAAGGGACAAAGAAATTCCATAGTAAAGCCTTGGTATGAAAAGAATATTAAAAATAATCTAAAATAAGAAATGTTTCTACAACGCCACGATGAGCAAAGGAACAAGGAAATTCCACATTTAAGTCTTAATATGAAAAAAAGAGTAAAAAAATAATCTAAAATAAAAAAATGTCTATACAACTCCACGATCGCACTTACAAACATAAGAACACTTGGCGTGTCTTCCCAACAATCACAAATGATGACAAATAATTTTGAGATAAAATATCTTATCGATCTGAATTATTTGTTCATATTCTTCTACTAATTTTTTAGGATACAGCTCATCAACTGAATTCAGAAAACCAGTTGTTTTGTAGAAAATGAAAGTTGATAGATAAATAATAAAGATTTTGTTAAATATTATTCTATATGGTTTTATATGTTTCATGTATGGATAAATAATAAAGATTTTTATTAAATATTATTTTATATGGTTTTGTTTGTTTCATGTTCTTTTGAAATAAAAGATAGATTTTAAAAAAGTTGGGACATGTGATATTATTTGTTTATATATGGTTTTATTTGTTGAATGTTCTTTCAATGATTTTTCAACAAAAAAAGAGTCAATGCTGTTCTAATACTTTGATTTTCCTAAATGAATAACATATATTATGATGTATTGTATATAAGACCTTTTTTTTTTTAGTATTATACCTTTCATTCATATATTTGTTGATATTGAGTAGGAAGGTCACATTATGTGATGAAAAGCCTAAAAACTATAATTAACTTTATAGTCTAGACTTGTTTGATTTGAGCAACAAAGGAATACCAGAAAAAAAAAAGAAAAAAAAAACTCATAAGAATTTTAATCTTTTATGGAAGAAATATGCTTAAGTTGACACACTTTAGTTCCATAATAATTATACTAGAAGTCATCATGCAAATACCAAGCTTGTTGCATATGTTAAGTAGGTAATTATGAAATAAACGCTCATAACAATTTTGAGTTTTGTAGAAGGAACATGCTCGAATAACATGCTTCAAATCCATCCCCTGAGTTGATATCTTTTTAGATGTATGCTTTATTTTTATATCCGATGATGTTCTAGTGATTATTGCATTGTGATGAAGATTGCTGTGGCAACCAAGCTTGAAGTCTTAGCTACTAGAATTTCATATGTTTTTGCTTCATGCAGTGCAGTAAGCGATTAATTTTAATTTCAGAATTGTTATGAGTCCAATTTTCCTTTGATCTTATCATGCCATATATCTATCATTGCATTATGTAAGTTTGAGGGATTGAAGATGGGGCAGGTACTATAAAAGTTTTAGTGAAGATAGTCCAAAATGATGACAAATCATTACTAGTTTAGAAGGAAATGTAGCGACATCTAGTAGGTGGTCTAATGATAAGGACTAGGGATTAAGGGGTCTGTTTCTCCTGTGATTTCAGATTTGAGCCCATATGGTTGCCAGTTGTCACGAAGTTATAACTTGTGCCATACGCTCTTCAAAGTTATAACTATTATGACCACGTAATATATCTACCGCAATGAAGATAGGCTGTGAAAATAAATTCCAAAGCAAACTCTTCATGGTTCTTGTAAGATGTTTTTAAGGTACAAACACTTGAAAATTCAAATTGATGCTTCAAATTAGACTCCAGAAGTGATTTCCAAGCGTCCCTGAAAAGAAAATGTCATAAAGGCACAAAAAAAGTCAGCAATACCACAAAAAAGAAACATTTAAAATAAATTGAGGGGAAAGAGAAATCAATTAAAACCATAAAACCTCCACGCCCCACCCACCTCCAATCAATTTTTCAGGGTTGCAGTTATTTCTTTGTAGAGATGAAAAGGAAGACTAGCAAATCTTGACTGTATCAAATTTTTATAAGAAATATACATCCTAACTAGAATTCAAAATTTATTTTGCAGATCCCAAGTGTTTTGTTATCACACCACTTCATCGGAGACTTTAATGACATGTCATGTTAATAAATGAGACCAAACTATTACTAACTGGATATCAGTGTGAGCACCATAAAATTTGTCTGTAAATGATCGTCAATCTCTTCTTTTCTTGAAGCTGTTATTAACTATATCTGGCGTTGGAGGAATTTGATTTTCAAAAAAGAATCTGCTTTCCTTTCGAAGCTTCTCAGACGATGCAAATCCCTTCTGCTTCTTTCTCTGTCAGAAAGTGGAAACAAAAGACCAGTTCTGCATCAGGCTTTGCCAACAAAAGAGAAGTTCTGCGTAGAGGGGTCATGATTGATCCACGCTGCAACTTTTACGGGCATATTTAAATTATGCCATTCACAGATCCGTTATTATCGAGAAAAAACTATATATTTTAAGCTGGTTTCAGAATATTCTATTTGTGTGAGTTCATGCTAATGAGCTGTAAATGAAATGGATCTTATCCCAAATTGATCCGGATTCCTATCTAGGTAAATAGAAAAGGATTGTCTTGGATCCAATTTGTAATATCTAAATACTTCCCTTCTAAACTCGTGGACAGGGAAGGTGTGCCCTAGCTTATACATCCAATTAAGGATTGTGATCTTAAATTGATCCACTTAACCCTAGTTATGTACTCTTTTAGCTTTCAACCATTGATGAGCATCATCCTTAGGGCCTGAGGGAGCATTATCCTCCCATAAGGTTCCCTGACAATGGCAAGGAAAGAACTTCTCTCATAAAAGAACTATTTTACCCCGTACCAAAAAAGGACGATGGGGTTCCAACCCTTCTAGTTATAGGGCTCAATCTAATGGACCCTTGTCCCTTGCTATTTCTTATAGTTTCAGGTTGGAACTTGAATTCCTTGCTAGAGGTAGCAACATTATCTCTATTTCTAGTGTTAAATGTGAGTTTTTTTGGGTACATTTTACTTCTAAAAAAAGAATAAAACAAGTTTCTAGTAAAGAAGTAACTAGAAAGATGTTTTCTTCTATGATTAGGGCAAAACTAACTTAGTGATTCTTCAAGTTACATGGAGTAAAAGTAAAAGTAAAAGAAAAGATAAAAGCAAAAATAGATAAAAGCAAGTTTACACGATGAACTGAATAAATATAGGTCTAGAAAGTTACAAGACTCATCACTCCCTCAGCATATGAATTTTGCAAGATGCTAAACCTGAAACTCTTGAGTTCAGCTAGTATTGAACGCAAGTACATATAGGTCTAGAAAGTTGTCAAATTTATCACCATTGGGTTCAACTATATGTGAGATCAGGTGTTTAAGGTTCTAACAAGATGTCAGACCTAACACATTTGAGTTTAGCTACGCATTTATCCTAAATGCTTATAGATTTAGCAAGACGTCAAACTCAATAACTTTTTTGTTTAGGTATGATGAGCCTAAATACATGTTGATCTAGCAACATGTTAGACTCAACATCATCGGGTTCTCCTAAGTGTTGAGCTTAAGTGCTCGTGATCTAACAAGATGTTAGTCCTAACATCTTTGGTTTTAGTTACGCGTTGAACTCCAGTACGTGTGGATCTGACAAGATATCATAACCAACAATTCAACTGCGTGTCGAGCCTATATACATATACATTTGAAAAGTTGTCAGACTCATCACCTTTGGATTTGAAATCTTTCTAGGTCCAAATACTTTTAGTTATGCGTTGAACTCAAGTATATATGGATCTGACAAGATATCCTAACCAATACTTTTGGTTCAGCTACAGGTCGAGCCTAAGTACATATACATTTGAAAAGATATCAAACTCATCACCCTTGGATTTGAAACCTTTCTAGGTCCAAATACTTTTTCGAGTTGATAATCTTTTTAGGCCATATATTGGGTTACGAGAATTTATTTGTTTATTCTTATGTTTTTTAACTTAAGATGTTAAAAGTCAAGAATAATCACCTATCAACATCCATAGGTGCATAAAAGTCTCTTAAAGGCCTACCATATTTCCATAAAAAATAATATTGTGTAAGGGCTATCAAGCTTTTTTTAATGTTGTGTAAAGAATATTTATTTTTCATTATTGTTGTGTAATGAATATTTATCCCATATTAATGTTACCGTGAAAAATGATAAATGCTAGTTTTATATGTCTTGTAATCAATTGATTGGTTACACGTGATATTATTATATTCATGTAAATATATATTTATTATTAATAAAGACTTAAATTATATTTAATATCTATATAATATTATATTAAGGAATCTAATATTTAATTTACGAATCTATAGTAAAGATAAAATACATGGGAAAAAATATTTTGTAAAAGAGATTATAAAGTTTTTAGAATTATAGGATTCTTATTGCATTGAACCATTGTTCCTAAAATATTCTTGATCAATGCTTTTTTAAATACTAGACATTACTAGAGTTGTAGAGACTCATATATATATAAATCATGGTGTTATCGATATTATAACCAATAATGATTAAAATATTAATTATGTATACAATATTTATGATGACATATTCAAATAATTTCTTAACATCAAATAATATTTATTTTAATTTTTTTATGTTGTTTTGAAATTTATTTATTTATACTGATCATTTATTTTTATTTTCTTTTAGGTATGTCAAATTATTTTTATTTCTGTATATTTATGTAATATAAACATTTTAATATATATAGTTAGTGTGTGGGGGTGGGTGGGTGGGTGGGTGTTTGACCTTGATTTTTTTGAAAAACAAAATATCTTTAGTCCATATTATCGAATATAATTTTGTTATCTACCAATTAATTTTTTGTCAAATTAGTTAAAAAAACACCAATCAAATTGTTTGGAGCATGTATATATATGTGTGTATGCGTGTTTGACCTGAATTTTTTTAAAAAATAAAATTGTCTAATTAGTGGAAAAAACACCAATCAAATTGTTTTGAGCCTGTATATATATGTGTGTGTGTGTGTGTGTGTGTGTGTGTTTTACCTGGATTTTTTTGAAAAACAAAATATCTTTAATCCATATCATCGATTGTGGTTTTGCTATCTACCAATTAAATCATTGTCAAATTAGTTAAAACAAACACCAATCAAATTGTTTGAGGCATAAAATAAATCACTCATCTGTACTAAAATTCAATAACTGTAATTTAACTATTTGCTAACAAAAAAATTCATAAAACAAATAAAACATATATAACAATCAATCAGTATGTTACACGAAGCCCATGGCTCATTTGAAAAGAATTTTTTCAATTCCAACTGTATAATCTACCGATACAATAATTATCAAAATAGTTTTAATGGCAACAACATTCAATCACTTTTAGGTAGAAAAACAACCTTTCTAGCATATTCCAATAACTATAATTTTACTACTTAAATAGTAAATTAACCAGTTATAACACATATAAAATCATTCCATTTCCTACATAGAGGAAAGCCTACATAAAGTATTCAAAATAATGATAATAATTATTTTTATATTTTTTCCTTATACATATGTGAGACTGATTATATATTTTAATATTTATTTAAAATTATCGCCTAAAAATAGATATAACAAGAAACAAAATGGCCTAGGATTTTTTAAGATAAACATATTCATATCAATATTCTAAAATACATTTAATATAATAATATGATAAATAAATCAGATAAAATAAAAAAAATGTTTTATGTATAATATTTTAGATCTAATGTTACTGGAAAAAAAACTACAAAATAAACAGGTAGACTAATTTACCTAGGTTATCTACAATTAAAAAACTATACAAACCACTTCTCGTTTCGATAATAATGTTCCTATTAGGGAAAAATACTTTTCTAACATATTGTATCTGATACAAATTTGTTAATTACATATTAAAATAACTAATTACAGCACGCAAAAAAATTCAGTTCATTTCTTCAAAAAATTACAATAATTTTTATTTATAATATGTATTCATATATATATATATATGACCTATTTCTTATTATTCTAAAATATTTTTAATATAAGAATATGACCAATAAATTTTACAATCAGTTTTCGACATATAAAAAAAAATCAATTCTAACAGTTTTTATCAAAAGAATTTTAGCAACAACAACACTCAATCGCTTTGTAGTGAAAAAAAAATTTCTAATAGATTTTATTAACTATACTTTTACTCATTAAATATTAAATGAACAAAATACAATATACATAAAATCAATCAAATTTCTTAAGAAATAAAAAAGTCGCGGGCTAATCCGCTCGTTATCTTAAAAGCTAAAAGAGATCACGGTTTTGAACAGTGTTTTGCACTGTTCACCTAGACTCAGATTATTGTGGACGGTAACATTTAAATATATACTTATCATTTCTATACTAAGAAGTGCACAAGGAACGTGCTGGCCGAGTTGTTCGCGGGGCGCGGGAGTTCAAAAATCTCTAGCTACGAAATTTTGGAATAATGAAATTATATAATAATATTATTATTATTTGTGTCCGAAAATTGACCAAAGAAGTATCTCGGCCGAGTGGTTACGGAGGCGCTTTCCAAGCGTAGGCGCGGGAGTTCGAATCTCGGTGATAATGATTTTGTTCAATGAACAGTGAAATTACTATTCATAACTTTTACAAGGTTTTTTATCTTTAGACTTTTTTTTTATAACCGGGTCAGCTTATACGCATCACGATAAATCTCTGAACTTATTTTTTTTTCAATTTTCATTGTTCATTATTGTTTGACAATGTGCTTTTCCTTTTTTTTTCGAGCTTCCTTTTTTTTTATAGTCGTGTTGTCCGGACCAGTTTATGCGCACCACACTTTTTTTTATAACTGGGGTAGCTTACAACCGCCACGAATAATCCTTGGACCTATTTTTTTATATTTTTTTCTGTTTTTCTTCCCACTAATAATTATATTTTTTATAACTAAAGTGTCCGGACCAGCTTACATGCACCATGACTATTATTTTATAGATAATCAAAGGAGATTGCAATTTCAAACAGAAATTAACAATGATTTGAACTGTGGTTTTAGTTATTCATTACTATTTGAAAAAGGTAATTTGAACTATGGTTCTGGTGGGATATGGCAGTAAGGTTTGAGAACGCATTTGTTTTAAAATCTAATGATAGTATTTTTGTTTTGTCATTTATTTTGTTTTTTAGGTGCTTTTTTGTTAATTTTTTTAGGTGTTAAAATTTCTAATTATTACAGATAAGGCATTCAAAATAATGATAACGATTATCTGTAAGCTTTTTTTTCTTATAAATATGTTAAAGTAATTATTATTATTTTGAATTTATGTTGAATTTAAGTTGAATTATAAAATGAACTAATCTTAATACAGTGAATATAATAATTCAGACATCTCAATCTTTTTGCTTTTTTAATGATAATGATAATTTTATGCTAATTAATTCTTTGAAATCTACTAAATAGATAAATTTATGTCGATTTAAAATTCATATATTTTATAAAAAAAAAACTTGCATCTAACAGGAATTCTGCACAAATTTATTATTTTGTCTAAATTTATATTATAATAAAAAAACTTACATAATTAATTTTTTTTTTTTTAAAATATAACACTTGCAATGGGGTGTAGGGTATGGGCTAATATATATATTTTTTGAATGTAGATTTGTTTCAAAAAATTCAATGGCAATAGGAAGAAAATCGACTCCTTTGATTTCTTCTCCACTGCTCTCTTTGACAGCTGCCTACCATATGATATCTATCATGTAACACGTGGTATATCTATGACAACTTCTAGATTTATAATATATGTGTTTTTTTCATTTATGAACTTATACTTTTAATCTTTTTACTTATAATATTTCAGATCTAATACTACTGGGGAAAAAAGGCAATTCATAAAAAAATAGGTAGACAAATTTACCTAGGTTATCTACAATTAAAAAATATACAAACCACTTCCCATTTCAATCACATTGTTCCTTTTAAGCAGAAAAAAACTCATTTTTCTAACATATTTTATCTATTACAATTTGACTAATTAAATATTAAAATAACTAATTACATCATGTAAAAAATTATTTAATTTTCTACATAGAAAAAAGCCTAGCACAACGCGCAGGCAAATAAACTCGTGTTTACTATAGGAGAATAAGATTAGAGTTATTATTCTTAGTGGGAGGTGGTGATTGATGACTAGGTTTCTGTTTTGACAGATTATGATGTCCCTACCATTTGCAATTTTGCATGGTTGGTACTTTTTTATAAAAATTACCTAATATATTATGAGCAGCATGGTTTTTAACTTTGTTCTTCGAGTGGAATCCTCTCTCTCTCTCTCTCTCTCAAATTAACAAATACACACAAAACGGATATTATTGTTCACACACACTCAAAGTCACTGTAGACGCGAACTTTGTTCTCCGTGCGTCGTGCGAGTTCATTCACCCTTTTTTTTTGTTTTTTCCGCTTATGAACAGTTTAGTAACGATTTTAGCCCCGGTAATAAGACAAAATAACATTTTTGGCTCAGGGTTAATGGCGTAATTGCACGCGTACGGACCGGTCCGTTTCGGTCCGGTCCGCCGCAACCCTTTTTTTTAAAAAAAAAAATGGATAAAGACTGTTATGACTGTTATAGCCCCTAATAAGATAAATTTTATTAATTAGGGATAGGGCTATAACGGTAACTGACCATTATTATTTATTTATTTTCCAAAATACTGTCGGCGCGTGCAGTTCGCGTGACCGATAATATTCAGCCTCATGGCCCTTTCAAGTGGCGCGTGCAGGCTCAAATTGTCCAACCGGCGTCTATTCCGGTGCGTCTCTGTGTGCTCTTCCTCTACCCGCGGCGCGTGTTACCCAAAAATGTCCGTGGATGCGCCGGCGGCCGGTTAAAGAGGCTGGCAACATTTCTCTCTCTCCTGCACGTACAAGTGCAGGAGAGTCCCCCTTATTTACAGACCTTTCACTTCAGTCCCTTACTTTTCAATTTCATTTTTGGTCCTGATTTCTTATATATAAGTTTTGATTTAGTTCGATTGGGTCCTCCGATTGGAATTGATTCAATGTTCATTTTTCAATTCGGTCCTCCTTTTAATTTCCGGATTAGACTGAAAAGGATGAATTTATTCGGTACAGAAGTTTCCATTTTTGCAAATTTGTCCTTTAATTGAAAATGTTAATAAATATAATTTTCATTTCAGCCCTTAAACTTTTAATTTTTGATTTTAATCCCTTTATATTTGATTTTCATTTCAGCCCTTATACTTTGATTTTTTTGAATTTCTAAAATAACTCCTATTTTTGTCCATGTATATATAAGTGTGTTTAACATAATAATAATAATAATAATAATAATAATAATAATAATAATAATAATAATAATAATAATAATAATAATAATAATAATTTAATTGTTTTTCTTACTTGCTTTTTTGATAATGTTTTTTATGTTTTTTTTCTTCGGATAATTTGATAATTTTCATTTTTTTTGCAGTAATAGCAATGATAATTTTTATTTTTATTTTTATTTTATTTCTTTGTTTTATCATTTGTTCAAGTTTCTAGCTTTTTTTTTTGTCTTTCATGTAGTTTTGTTTCTTTCATAACAATAATAATAATAATAATAATAATAATAATAATAATTTAATTATTTCTCTTACTTACTCTTTTGTTAATGTTTTTGAGTGGTTTTTTTCAGCATAATTTGATATTTTTTATTATTTTAATAGTAAGAGCATTGATAATTTTAGATTTTCAAACTTTGATTTTGCTATTGTTATAGTAGGGTGTGTTGAGCCATTTTATTATATTAAATTTAACATATATAAATATTATATTTTTATTTTGATCCAACAAATCCTATAAAAATTGTTTACTTAGCCCGCAACGCAGAACATATATTTTTTTAAAATTTTCAAATTAAATATTTTTTTCAACTAATATTTTTTTTTTGTTTTATCATCTATTATATTTTTTTATTTGCTCTTTTTTTAGGTTTTATTGGTTTTATTTTTATTATTTTCAAGTTAGATGAATTGTTTTTCCCTGATAATTATGATTTTTTTTTGTCTTTTGTTAAAGTTATTATGATTTTTTTTGTCTTTTATTTTTTTTTTGTGCTTTATTCATCATTAACACAGTAATAATAATAATAATAATAATCATAATAATAATAATAAGATTAATAATAATAATAATAATAATAATAATAATAATAATATTTTTTTTTTCTTGCTTACTCTTTTGTTAATGTTTTTGAGTGTTTTTTCTTTCGGGATAATTTGATAATTTTAATTGTTTTTGCAATAATAGCAATAGTCATTTTGTATATAATATTACTTGGGATCAAAGACAACTCGGAACAAAAAATAGACAAATTTATCTAGGTTATCTACAATTAAAAAACGATACAAATCACTTTTATCTCGATTACACTATTCCTTTTAAACGGCAAACAAGTCATTATTATATGTTTTAATATTTATTACATATTATCGCCTAAAAATATATAAAGAGATAAAAAAAAATGACCTCAGATTTTTTGCAGGAAAAAAATTAATATCAGCATTCTTAAATACATTTAATATAATAATATGATGAATAAATCTTCTAAAATAAAAAAAAATTGGCTTTGAATTTTAATTTTGTGCCCTTTTGTTCAAGTTTATTTCTTAAAAAAAATAGGATTTTTAATATTTAAGATCTAATATTAAACGGGAAAAAAATACAACTCAAAAAAACAAAAGGTAAACAAATTTGCCTAGATTATCTACAATTAAAAAATATACGAGGCACTTTCCGTGTCGACTACATTGTTATTTTTAGACGGCAAATAAGTCATTATAGCACGCAAAAAAATAATATTTCTTTTTTTTAAAAAATGCAATATTTATATTTATAATGTGTCACATCTAATATTACTGGGGAAAAAAGGCAACTCATATTTTTTTTTTTTACAAATTTACCTAGGCTATCTACAATTAAAAAATATAAAAATTACTTCCCATTTCGATCACACTATATAGTATGTGAGACTAAGTATATATGTTTAATATTTATTTAATATCATTGCCTAAAAATATAGAGAGAGAAAAACAAAATGACCTACGATTTCTTGCAAAAAAATAATAATATGAGTCACGGCGTTTTTGCTCAATGATTAATAAATCTTATATAAAAAAAATATTGGCTTCAAAATTTTATTTTGTGCTCTTTTATTTAAGTTTATTTCTTTACAAGAATTTCCAATGTTTTCATTTTTAATTTTTTAGATCTAATATTACTAGAAAAAAAAATCTCAAAAAAAAAAAGTTGTTGACAAATTTACCTGCATTATCTACAAGTCAAATTAAAAAAATATAGAAGTCACTTCCCATTTCCATTAGACTGTTCTTTTTAGACGGCAAATAAATAATTATAGCACACAAAAAAATTAAGTTTATGTTTTAAAAACAAATTACAATATTTTTATTTCTAATATGTCTGATATTTATTGAATATTATCGCCTAAAAATATATTGAGAGAGAGGAAAAATGACTTTGGATTTTTTGAACGACAAAAATTCATATCAGTATTTTTAAATATAATTATACTAACTAAATATTAAAATAATCAAATACAATACATAAAAAAACACTTAATTTTCTACATAGATAAAAAAAAACATTCCTCATCGCGCGGGTAAACCGCTCGTGGACTCCTATAAATAAAAGGAAAACCCTTACTTCATTCCATCAACTCAACCAAGCTCTCTCTCTCTCTCTCTCCCCTCCTGCAGACAGCAACCATGGTGCTCCTGCCCAAGCCAGCACTTGAACAGTTCTCGCTTATAAGAAATATCAAACCCACCACATTCTTTTCTGGAATCCCTCTGATAGACCTATCAAACCCCGACTCCAAGCACCTCCTGGTCAAGGCGTGTGAGGAGTTTGGATTTTTCAAGGTAGTCAACCATGGCGTGCCCTTGGAATCCATTTTGAAGCTGGAATCCGAAGCTGTCAAGTTCTTCTCATTGCCGCTTTCTGAGAAAGAAAAGGCAGCCCCTCCTAATCCCTTTGGCTATGGTAACAAAAGCATTGGACAGAACGGTGATGTGGGTTGGGTGGAGTACCTCCTCTTGACCGCTAATCGGGAATCAATTTCTCAGAGACTCTCTTCCGTTTTTGGCGACAACCCAGAAAAGTTTCGGTATGAAACTCCGACAAATCGATCGATATTTTTGAATTTAATCCAGAGAAGCATAGAAAAGTTTTGAATTTTGGGCTGAGCTCTGTTTTTGGTTTCGATGTTTCAGGCGTGCTCTGAATGACTATATATCAGCTGTGAAGAAAATGGCATGCGAGATTCTTGAAATGATGGCTGACGGTCTAAGGATTCAAAATAGAAATGTGCTGAGTAAACTTTTGAAGGATGAACAGAGCGACTCTGTTCTTAGGCTAAATCACTACCCTCCATGCCCAGAGATTCAAGCATTGAAAGACCACGACATGATCGGATTCGGAGAGCACACAGACCCACAGATCATCTCCGTGTTAAGATCCAACAACACCTCCGGCCTGCAAATCTCTCTTAATGATGGAAGCTGGGTTTCTGTCCCCCCTGACCTGAGCTCCTTCTTCATCAACGTCAGCGACTCGTTACAGGTACACATCTAAACTGCTGCTGTTCTCAACACAGTAAGAAAACACAGAAAACAGTCGTAAGATCTAATGGAGTCAAAGTCAACTAAAAGATGAAGCTGTTATCTTGGTGGCGGCGCAGGTTATGACGAACGGGCGGTTCAAGAGCGTGAGGCACAGAGTCTTGGCGAACAGCATGAAGGCTAGGGTTTCGATGATTTATTTTGGTGGACCGCCATTGGGTGAGAAAATAGCTCCATTGCCGTCGCTCATGAGAGGAAAAGAAAGCTTGTACAGAGAGTTTACATGGTTTGAGTACAAAAGATCTGCTTACAGCTCAAGATTGGCCGATAATAAGCTTCTCCTCTTTGAGAGGATAACAGCCTCATAAATAGGTTTAGAGAGGCTTGCTAGTATTTGCCATTCATATGGATGGAATTAATACTTTCTACTTTCTACTTCTTCTCCATTTTTTGCGTTGTGTGATTGCTTTTCTGGCTAATAAAACATATTTATCTCCGATTCCAGTTTGCTTGGAATGGTAATTTTTTTTAAAAAAAAATTATTTATTTAAAAATATATTAAAATGATATATTTTTTAAATTATTTTAATTATTTTTAATATTGGTATATTAAAATAATTTAAAAATATTATTAGTTTAAAATAAAAAATAAAAATATTTTTTTTAATTTTTTTTTGAAGCATTAATAAGGGGTTCCTCGTGATTCATTATCTCTCAACTCAAGTAAGATCAGCATTGGTTAGAACTTTTAAATCAAATAAATTATTTTTCTAATGAACTCATAGTCCAACTTTTATCAGCCGATAGGTTAAGGGAGCATTTGATATTATGTTTTAAAAATAATTTTACAAAAGATTGAAATTTTTTATTTTAAATTTAAAAATTTTGATGTTTTTTTATTATTTTCACACACTGATGTCAAAAATAATTTTTAAAAAATAAAAAAATATATCATTTTAATAAATTTCTAAACAAAAAATACTTTCAAAAGTAATCTAAAAAAACTCTCAAGTAGACATTATATCAAATATCTTGTTCCATGACACCTTTTTTTATTCTACTAATCGGGACATGGACTAAAAATTCTATGTTTTAACTATTAAGTACTTATTCGACACTGTATTTTTTTTTTAAAAAAAATATTATTTGTTTTAAATTATATTTTTATGTTTTTATATCAATTTAATGTACTGATGTCAAAAACAATTTTAAAATAAAAAATATTATTTTAATATATTTTTATATAAAAATATACATTGAGAATCAACTTTAATCATTCTCTCAAAACAATCCCAAGCAATTAAGATGTTTCCTTACACTTCTTTATTTCAAAGGAACTTAAACCCACCAAATCTCTTAACTGAAAAAATTTTAAATGCAAAAAATTGAGTGGAAAGATTATGGTCCAAACAAATTTTAAGTCTAAGGAATGTATTGCACTAAGATATGGATAGAGGGAATCGCTAGTCGGTGATTAAAAATACTCCACGTGATCATACATATATTCCTTGCCCAACGGAAAACTATCTTCTTTTATCCCATTACCCCATTATATATCCAAACTTTATTATAATAAGTAAATTAAGGAAACATTTCGAAACCCATTAAAAAATACCTCTTCTTTTTTTGTGCGATAAATTCAAAACATTACCCTCCTGTTTATACATGAGTTTGCTTTTTATTTATTTGTGGCAAAACAATCTTTCTTTGTAAACGCATAGATTGTACATTAAGTTATCAGATTAATTAGTTTTGTGGTATCATTCCTATATGTTAAGAGTTTTTAAAAGAAATTGTTAAAGGGTAGATAAATTGCATACCAAAAAAGGGGAGAAGGGATATATATATATATATATATATATATAAAATAAAATAAAATATCTAGGCATATACACTTGCTCCTTTTATGATTTATATTGTCCTTAGTAACTTTTGTTTTCTAGTCTGTACTATATATATATATAGTACAGACTATATTATTCAAACACTAAAATATGAAGTTATTAATGTAGTTTTTTTTTATCATAAGCATTGTTTTTTAAATAAAAAACCTAGAATTATCTAAACATGAATTTCAACTAAAATATATTGAAAACCATATCTCGATAATTTGTATGAAATTAAAGAGGATATAATAGAGTAATTTGAAAATAATTTCAAAAAACAATTATCATCGACTAATTGTTATTTTTTACTATATATTCAGTATAAATTTTTTAAAAAATAATTTGCATATTATATTTATAAATCATGATTAATGAAATGATTAATTACAAATACTATAAAAAAATGTTATAATATTATCTAAAAACAAAGGCAAAATTAAATGGTATTTAAACATTATTTTATTTATAATGAATTCTAATTAATATTATAGAAAAACTGAAAGGATGGATAAAAAGAGTTAAGCATTAGTATATAGCTAAAAGAGATCGTCCATTTGAATAGTGAAACCAATGTTCATTATTGTTCAAGTGGTGCTTTCCCTTTTTTTTAACCGACTTTCTTTGTATGATTTTTGTTTATAACAAGGATATCCGGGTTAGCTTACGCGCACCACGACCAATCTCTGAACCTTTTTTTTTTTACATTTTTTCCCTGTTTTTTTATAACCAGAGTGTCTGGGTCAGCTTACATGCACCATGATTTTTTCCCCACGTATACATATTTTTTCGGGCCAGCTTACACGCGCCACAAATAATCCCCGGACCCAATTTTTCTTATATTTTTTTCTGTTTCTTCCCACTTATATATTTTGTTATAACCGAGGTGTCCGGGTCAGCTTACGCAAACCATGACTATTATTACTTTATTAAGAAAAAAAGCTAAATCAGCTTGGTCTTTTACTTGATTTTCACAATTCATTATTGTTTAAAAAGGTGTTTTCCCTTTTTTATAACGGGCTTTCTTTTTTTGTTTTTTTATAACTGGGGCAACTTACACGTACCATTATTAATCCCCGGATCCACTTTTATCTTTCCATTTGTTTTCCTCTTTTTTTGCCACTTGTACATTTTTTTTTTGTTTTTCTTATAACTAGGGTGTCCGGGTCAACTTACACGCACCGCGATTTGTTTTCCCAAGGATAATTTTTTTTTTGTTATGGGCCACCTTACACACGCCACGAATAATCCCCTGATACATTTTTTTAACATTTGTTTTCTATCTTTTTTCCCACTTCTACATTTTACTTTTAATAACCGAGGTGTTTGGGTTAGCTTACATGCACCAGGACTATTATTATTTTATTAAATAAAAAGCTAAATCAACTAGGTGTTTTACTATACACACGGACTAAGATTACTATGGATTTGAACAGTTAAATGACAATTTCACCCCTCAATGCGCCCGAACTTTAACCTTGGAATCAGGGATAATTTTGAATTTTCCCCTTTTCATGCACAATAAAATAACTGATCTAGCCCCTAATAAGACAAAAACCAAGTTTTATCTGTAGGGGTATAACGATTCTTACACATTCTTCATGAACAATGCAAGCATTATATAACTAACAATCTCCCCCCATAAACGAAAAAAAATGTTGCATTGGCGGCGTGGGTGAAACTATAATTAACTTTTTTCTTAAATAATATTTTTATTTCTTGGTTAACGATGAGTGTAACGGTGTTAATATTGATTTATCCCTAGAAACAACAAAATGCAAAACATAGATGTAGGGGTGATTAGGTAATTGACCATTTTTACTGTTGGTTGCAAAGCAGCGCGTCCGGAGGAGGCACCGACGGGAGTTTCAGTGCTCACGCCCCCTTTGGGAGGCGCGTGTTGACTACTATGTCGGTGAAATTTTTTTATCTGGCGTGTCACCGAAGGCGCCTCCATGTCCTCCACCTTATGATGGAGCGCGTTGCGTCAAAAGGTGGTCGAAAAAGTTTTAGTTGGTCGTCGAACGTTTGTTTCCCCCTTTTCTATCTCCTGCCGGCGAAAGTGCTTGGCAGTCCCTGGTGTTGTCTAAATTTACAGTTCAGTCCCTTAGCTTTTGATTGTGGTTTATGGTGCTGAATTCTGGTATAGAATTTTTGAATTATTTCAATTTTGTCTTATATTGGAAATTGATTAGATATTGTAGTTTCATTTTGATCCTAAAATTAAGATTTATTTCAATTTTATGCTTCAATAGCAATTGATTATACATTTGAGTTTCATTTTGGTCCTCAAACTTTTAATTTTCAGTTTTGTTTGATTTTTTTTTTAATTTTTTCAGTATCAAAGTTTATATCTGTTTCAATTGTGTCCTTGAAATTAAATTGAAGATACATTTGTTTTTGATTTGGACCCTTATACTTTTAATCTTTAATTTTATCTTAATACTTTTATTTTTGTATATATATTTCTGAAATGGTTGCTATTTTTGTCCATGCTTTATACATACATGCTTTTCGTTTTTGTTGTGATTTTTTTTTTATTTCCTCTGTTATTAAGGTTTTTTTAAAAAACTTAGTGTTGCAATTTTAATTTGTGTTGGTAATCATTTAAAAAATGATATTTAGTATTTTGTTTTTCTTTTTAAATGTTTTTTTATTCTTCAAGTCAAATAATATTTTAAAATTAACTTTGAATGCTTAAATTGTAATTTGTGTTGGTAATCATTTGAAAAATGATATTTAGTCTTTTTTTTCCTTTTTAATTATTTATTTATTTATTCTTCAGGTCAAATAATATTTTAAAATGTGATCAATTTTGTTTTTTCATTTTTTTTGGTTATTTATTTTTTATTAATATTTTTAATTGTGAAAATTTCTAATTATTATAGGTGAGACATTCAAAATAATGATAAATGATTATTTGTAAGAACAATTTCTTATAAATATATGAGGCTAAGTATATATTTTTATATATTTTTAATATTAACGCCTTAATATAAATATGTGTGTGTGTGTGTCTTATTTATTTTCTTAAAAATAAATAATTTTCTATGAGTGTTCTAAAATACTTTTAATATAATAAAATGACAAATAAAACTTATAAACAAAAAAAATTCTTTTTTTAACAATAATTATGTGTCATCGATAGTATGACCAATAATAATTAAAATATTAATTATGTATATAATATTTATAATGACAACTATAAGAATTGTAACAAAAATTCTTTTGTCAATGTTGTTTTTATGAAAAATAATTTTTGCATTTTTTTATGATATTTCAGCTCTCATATTACGTAAAAAAATATATAAAACCATACATTGATGAGACAAGTGGAAAAAATGTGTCAAACTATCTACAATAATAAAATAAAAATTGTCATGCGTTTCGCCACAACCATCACCAAGTTTTTTAATATGTAACAAAATTGTTAATGATCTTATTTTTAAAAAAAAAATGTTATACCTCTGAGTTAAATAATCTACTTAAAAAATTGAAGATTATGTAGTTTTTATATGTATTTATTTTACTATAGATAGGATATTTAGAATAATGATAAAAATTATTTTTAGGACTTTTTCTGTCAAAAATAGATGATGCTAATTATATATTATGATTTTTTTATATTAACGTCTTAAATGTATATAAAAAAACAAACTGACTTTTCCTTAGAAATCTCACATTAATTTAATCTTATTTTTTTAAAATACTTTTAATAATATAATATAAAGAAAAAGTGTGGAAAAACAATCTTTGATAAAATTTACCGGTTGCATTTTTGCTAGATGTCAAATAAATTATTTGTCAAGTAGTTAAAACATGATCAACAAACCATTAATATGTTGCAAGCAACAAATAATATATCTTTAGTTAATTTAATCAATTACAGTTTTGCTATCTACCAATTAAATTATTATCAAGGTAGTTAAAACAAAACACTATTTGTGCTAAAATTTAACGATGATAATTTAACTATTTGCTAATGAAATAATTAATGAAACAAATAAAACACACACAACAATCAATCAGTTTGTTACACGGGGCACATGAGTCATTTTAACAGAGTTTTTTTGGTTCCAATTATAGAATCTATCAATTAAATAATTATCACAAGAGTTTTGGCAGTAATAACATTCAATCACTTTTAGGTGGAAAAAAAAAAACTTGCTTCTAACAGATTTTATCAATTACAATTTTATTAATTAAATATTAAAATAAACAATTACAATATACAAAAAACAATTTGTTTTCTACATAGAAAAAAAAACTCGTATAGGCCTAAATGTTGAGGTTTACGGACCTAGTAAAAAAAACAACAAGCACGCCCGGGCTTGCAAGGCCGAAAAGATGTGGATGGCCTTCTTGTGCTTTTTTTTAATAGGACAAATGACCTGCTTTTTTGAAATAAAAATAAACAAATGACACGTCACCTAATGATATAATCCATTGTAGAGACCATACTTTTAGCTTTTGAGAAATCACAGCTTTGCTACACAAACCTTTTATATATATATATATATATATATATATATATATATATATATATATATATATATATATATATATATATATACTATCCATATTGCCCGCGCGTTGCCGCGGGCATTTGTGCGTATATAATGTGACATAATAAAATTCATAAAAATAAACTTATATTATATAATTAACATAAAGTTATAGACCATGTAATATAATGCGTATATTTTTAGGTGGATTTTTGTTATGCAAGCGCTAGCTACATATTTTTTGAATGTAGGCGCTGCATTACAAAAGATTACAAAAGAGCGCAAACTATATTACTTGTGGATCATTGCAAAATAGAGGGCTATCGACGTGAAGAACAAAGCTAAAACCCCTCCTCAAAATGAGAAATTTCATCCTCTTGCTAATCCTCCTGTTTAAAAAAAACATTGCAAGCTATTAAACGAAATTTTGATGTTATTCAATCGAAAATTGCATTAAATATAAAAAAATAAGGATCGGTGTGGATGATCTATGGTGCAAACTGCAAATGACAATACGGTATCAAAAGAGAAAATCAAAATAGAAGCTATAGAACTGTATGAAAAACAACAAAAAAACAATGTTATCTTTTAAATACAAATGCAAAACAAAAGACAAAAAACATGTGTCATATTTCTTAAAAAATAATACCTGAAAAAACTAGCTAGTAACATAGATAATTCAAAACATATGCAGGAAATCAGCCAAAAAAACATCAAAGAACTAATACCGTATGTCATGAAAAATGAGGAAAAGAAAACATTATTGTATAAGAAAGCTTATTCTAAGAAAATGCACTTGATGCAAGGAACTAAATGTCATGAAAATGTTTTGCATTGACTAAAAACATTAAATTTGAATCAATTATTATATTTGCGATAAAAGAAAACTGACAGATTTTCTGAAGGGGTATCAGTGAAGGTCAAAGTCTTCTTAGCCTTTAGATGATAGTTGTCCTTGTCAGTGTCATCCAAAATAATACCTTGCTGATGTTGAGTTGGTGGGGTGCTGTCAAATGGTGTTATTGAAGCAAGTATGTATGCCTAAACCATTGATGAGTCATCAACAATCATGGTTGTGGGAGCGGTTGAGGATTCTGCACCCAACTGTTCTGACTGAGCCACCGAAGATTGTTTTGTGCTTTCATCAAATACATTTATGACATATATATCACATCTGCTGAGTGCTGATTTATAAGCCCCAAAACGTAGCTGGAAGATTTTCATCTTGTTCAATACTTCAGTCATTTGTGGAGGTACTACAAAAGGATTAGCAAATTTTTTGTCGTAGACCAAATGATGCACTGAGGTGTTAAAAAAGTTTTCTGCAATTTTTCCAGATAGCAAGAAGTTTGTAACATCGTTGCCATCAGTTACAATGTAGTTCACCTTAAACCTGCATCAACACATCAATAGTTATTTGTAATTGAGTAAAATGTAATTGTATTTTTCTTATTGGAAAATAAATCTATATGAAACAACAGATTGTATGTTTAATCTTTTTCACCATGGAATTGGTGCAGATTCTGGAAGCCCATGCTCAAAGCATCTGAGGTTGTCTGAAGGTCCAGAGAGTGTTTTAGTGCATTTTGGGCATGTTTTGGACCACCATCCATTGAAGAGATCATAGTCAGCAATGGATGCTTTGCAAGTGAAACGCATATTCTGCATTGATGAAGGAAAAAGTTATTATAAAAGTTGAAAACTAATGTTAAAAGAGTATGCATAAGCAATTGCAATAAAACCTTATGCTGATATGGGTCCATGCATAAGATCTCTTTAATTGTCTTTCGGTTTTCATTGATTTGTTGATCCAATGACATGACAACGTTCAAAGATGGAGGAAGTTTATGGACATCAAGTGGCATCTGAGTATAACTGAATTCAAGAAAGTATGATATAGTTAAAAATAAATATTTATTGCTTAAGTAAAAATCAAACGCTAAATATTTTAAGAATAGTAGGGATTTACTATTGTTTATATGGCAAAACTTCCAGAATATTTGGATTGAAATACCAGAGCAAAGCAGCAGTCCCAGTCAAATTTGCTGCACCTGGATGCAAGCAAAACAAATAGAAGTAGCAAACAAATATGAATAAAAAAATTAGTATTTGTACGATTCTATCGTATTAAAAACAAATCAACAAACCTCGAAATTATGTAACTCAGAACCCTGCGAAAACAACAATAACAGGAGATTGTTATGCATTAACGATATTATCATCAAAGCTTCGAGCAATGTCGCCCCATAAAGTAACTCGTAGCTCTTCACCCCTGTTTGAATTTTGGAAATTTGGCATAAAACACTGAGAAACATAAGCTACCAATGTAAATTTGGTAGTGAAAAAACCTTATATTTTCAATGATGAACTCCCTTTTTATCCTCAAGCCTGTGACCTTGAACCAATATCTTTTCAAGTGGTTGGATTGCTTTAAGCCTGCCAAGAACATCTAAAAATATCGCTAGATTAATTAAATAATATAGTAGGTATATATTTATCATAATTTTAAATATTTTTTTACAGATCTGTAACAATCCTTGATCCCTTGCCTTTGGTTAAAACATGTGCAAAATCAATAAGGCGAAAATAGTATCGCGGCACATCATGTTTAACAGAATCAAGATCTGTTATCTTGGTATCAGACTTTAAGTCGAAAATCACCTCATGATCGACCACAACATTAACGTATCGATTTTCATAGGTGTAGAAGTCTTTAATCTCAACATAACAACCCTCAATTATGTGAAGATTGAAAAAGGTTGCATCTCTCGCCTTGGATGATCCTTGTATGGCTCCACCCTACCATGTAAAAAGCGAACGAAAACAATATAAAAATTATTAACACGTGGTTAAAATCCTTGAACACTAAAAAGATAAAGAATGGATAGCCAAGATATCTGCCCTTATTTTTTTAATTACACACGATTTATGTTGATAAAAAAATAATTACAACATGAAAACAAAGGAAGAACATCAAAATATGGATGGTAGCATATTTCATCTAATTTAAACATGAAAAGAAATGAAGAGGATTTATGAAGTTTCTTGGAAAATTGCAACAAAAGAAACAAACACATACACATGCACACACGCACACACATAAACATATAGTTATAAACCAAAAATGACATCAAGACAAAACTAAATTACCAAGAAAACATTATGTAAAGTATAAAAACCTGGTGGTCAACCAAAAGACAGTTGAAGCTACTTGTTTGCCCATTTTGCTTTGGCATCCAAACGCGGCAAACTCTAGCTTGTACCAATGGATAAAAAAGATACTTCTTAATATCTTTCAAAGGAATCACCATCAACCTGTATCACCAAAGCAAAAATAAATTGATGGGGATGGGGAAAGTAATATAAAAAGTATGCAAACACATCTCAAACAACAACAAATAGCCTGTCAAAAATAATCATTTTGAATGGGAAAAAAACCTTTTAGTAATGTATTGAGGACATCTTTGTAAACAATATTTTTAGCATGATCAAGTTGTTTCCCTTCCTGGTCACATGAAATGATTTTTAAACCCTTTTTTGGATGTAACCCTTGAGAGTGCAACATATAGTTGACCATGTGTAAAAACTTATTCCCTTAAGAAAACACCAACAAATTTCAGCGATTGCCCTTGGCTTTTATTTATTGTCATTGCATAGCATAATCTTACTGGAAACTGTCTTCGTTTGATTGTGAATGGGCATTTTCCATCATTAATTAGGAAGACAATTCTTGGGATAAAAACTCGATCACCAATGTTAGAGCCTGTTATTATTTGAGCTTTAATAACTCGATCAGCAAGCTGCGTGATGATAAGTCGTGTCCCATTACATAAGCCTATCATTGGGCTAAGATTCCTAAGCAACATAATTGGCGCTCCCAATTTCAAAGTAAGATCGTGTGAAGGAACACCACTGAACTCAAGCTGGTTTATAAACTCCAATGGATACAATAAATTTATATTATCGTCATCACTGCAAGATGCATCAATAGAATCTGTGCTAAGATAAATGCGTTGGGGACCATGTGTAACTCCAAGTATGAAATTATTGATTTCAGTAACAGTGATGTTCTTTGGTGTGACAATAGCCCTTTCTCTAAAGTAAGATGCACTACAAAAAAAGGGTGCTGTTAGCAACGGAATTTTGCAACGGCAAAATTCCGTTGCTCAATTTGCATCCGGAATTTGTTTAGCAACGGATTTTCCGTTGCTAAAACAATTCCAGAAAAGAAAAAAAAAAGACATGGTTTGCAACGGATTGTCCGTTGCAAATATAATTTGCAACGGAAAATGTTGCAACGGATTTTGCAACGGATTATCTGTTGCAATATTGTCCGTTGCAAATTACATTTGCAACGGCTAATCCGTTGCAAATGAAAAATCCAGAGGAAAAAAAATAAAACATGGGTTGCAACGGATTCGCCGTTGCAAATTTAATTTGCAACGGACAATATTGCAACGGATTTTGCAACGGATTATCCGTTGCAAACATGGCCGTTGCAAATTAAATTTGCAACGGCGAATCCGTTGCAAAGAATAAAACTATTATTATTATTATTATTATTATTGCATCAATAATGAAAAAAAATTAAATCAAAGAATAAAAAAGCCTACAACTATAACAAAATAGCAAACAAAATCAATGAAAAAAAATATTAGCTGGAAAAAAATTATTTGACTTGAAAATAAAAAAAATAAAAGAAAGAACAAACTAAAATCTAAGAACAAAATTTCTCAAAAAGTTACCACCTTAACAAATAAGAAAATAATAAAAATTAAAAATCAAAACTAAGAGCACACATATATAAATATAGACAAAAATAAGGTGTGCGTCAGGTCGAATATTGTCGGCGGGGGTGTCAGATGCGTACATAGTATTCGCAGAAAAGAATAATAAAAAATGATAAATTAACATAGCACCCCTACATTCAACTCTTCAATTTTGTCTTATCATGAGTAAAAGAGTTATTTTACCGTGCAATAGTATGTGAAATCACTGTGACACCTCCTCTGTTAACTCTTAGTTTTTATCTTATATCAGGATAGAATAGTTATTTTACTATAAAAATATAAAAAAATCTCAAAAAAAAATATATATTTTAATATAAAACATCAAAAAATTACTAAAAAAATGCAAGAAACAATTTTGAAGCATAAAATCAAATAATTCATCATCAGCGCATGCACGTGTGCGTGCTCTGTCAGGTTCTAAGCAATATATCTAACTTAAATCTCACGAGGATCAGCCACAAAAACATGTTTTCATTTTCATTTCAAAACCTTTAATTATGGATAATCCGACTCAATCCGAACTCTCTAACCCAACTTCACCTCCTTCAACTACTCCGAATCTGGCTCAACCTCTTTGTAAGAGCAAGTTCAATGGCAAGATCTATTTTGAAGATTCAAATCTTGAAAATGGCTCTTTGAATAATGTATATTTAATTTTTTTATTGATATGTACTCCAATGGTAAAAAATATTTTGAAGAGCTATTTTTTTATATTACTTCAAATATAATGCAATTATTTTGAATTTAGTTTAATTATGCAATTAATAGGAGTAAATTATACAATTAAATAATTGCTTTTGAAAAACCTTCCAACAATAAAATAAAAGATTTGTCTTTTCTAAGGAATAACTCTTCTTTTAATCTAAGGAAAACAAAAACAGCCGGTAAATCGATCGTAAATTAATAGAATATCAACAAAAAGAAAAGACAAATTACTTATTGTCTTTGAGTGCTAGAAAAACTTAAGAAAATAAAATGAACACATTAATAAATAACTAATAAGTTCACACATAATTAATTAAAATACATTCCATTACATTCCTACATTCCTGATAATATAAATTAATAAATAAAATTATTATTTTTTTATTTATATTTAAATTAAGGGTGCTGATTGCAACGGCAAAAGTCCGTTGCACATTTTGCATCCGGAAATTTTTTAGCAACGGCAATGCCGTTGCAAATGTTAAACGCACCGTTTAATGGAATATAACTTCAATTCTTCCTCTTTCCCGGTATTAGATTACTCCAAAAAGCCCTAGCCTTCTTTCCTCGAAAGATCGCTACGCGCAACTGCAGATCCCAAAGACACCCGTCCCGGCCGCCCTCATTTTCTTCCCGGCCGCCCTCATTTTCTTCCCTTGTTTTCTTTTTTCACTCACTAAAAGCAGAAGACCTTCTCTCTCTCTCTCTCTCTCTCTCTCTCTCTCTCTCTGTTCAGCAAAATCCTCCATCAACTCCGAGCACCACCTCGTCGGGATCCTCTCTTCTGCACCAGAAACCCAGCTGCAACGCAAGGTTTTCATGCACTCTTTCCCTCATTTCCCTTTAACTTTATCAAATCTTAACCCTAACAGGAGCTCATCAATCGTCATCTGTCATTTTGCTTATAGATCTATAAGCTTGTTGGTCCGGCTTGTGCAGCTGGTAGTCTTTGACAACCAATAAATCAACAAGGTTAGTTTTTTTGTAATTCTTTTTAATTCTTAAACTTTTTCACTTCTCCTTGTCTTTTTTGACAAGGTAAGCTTGCCACTGCTGGTTAGGAAATGGATTGAAACTTGAGAGTTTCTAGTTATGTATAATGAAGAATTGTAATTGAACAAGTAGGGAATGCTTCAAAACCAACGAATGGAGTTAGTTGACAATGATGTTTTTTTAATATCAAGTTAAAGAAACAAAACCAACTAGCCTTAATTCTTTGAGGCCAATTCAACGATCTGTTTGTTTGTGAGTGATTTTCCAGCAAGTATTTTGCATCAAGAATTTGTTTGTCTAGAGTTAGGTGAAACTAAAAATAAGATGACAAAATCAGAGATAATAGCTCTTTAAGAAGTCTTGAACTTGCCATATCAAATGAGATTAATTGAGATTTTACCATAGAGAAGAGCCTCATCGTGGTATTGCAAGAGTTAAGATTGATCTTGCACGGGCTCATTAAGCTTCCTTGCAACAAAAGAGACATGAAAAAATAGACTAGAAGGAGTGATTTCAAAATGTGAAGAAGCCATGTCTTTTTTTAAGAAAAAAAACCTTTTTAGGAGACTACTTGATAAGGATAAGAAGAATAAGCCATGAAAACCAGAAACCTTGTGTTTAGTCAATTTTTCAAACCATCGACAAATTTTCTTCCAAAAATTAGTTGCTAAGTATTTTTATATTTAGTTTTTTTAAGAAAAATGTGAAATAAATCCATGTAATGTTAGATAATTTATTCAATATTAATATTTCAAAGTAGAATGATAAAATATATAAATAAGATTTCATAGTAGCACCTTTCAAAGTAGATTCTATTGTTATTTCCTATTTGTCAGTGTAATATTGTTGCTGGTTGATATTCAATTTTTTTATTGAATATACTAACAATATCTCTCTACTTAAGGATTTCGAAAGGAGCATCAAGCATTGATCAATATCCTTTGACTTCAAATTCTATTAAATTCGCTTTAAAGGTTAGTGTAATTTGTTTATTGTGTCTTTTTAGTATTAGTATCGATTAAATGCATATTGTTGTGTATGCTACTGCTGTGTGTGTTGCTCCTATGTTTTTGCTGTTATGTGTTTGATGTTTTTATAAGTATTTGTGTTGTTGGTTTTTGTTTTCTTTGTCTTGGCCATTAGTAATCCGTAAACTAGAGATAGAGTTTTAATTTACATTCTAAACTGTTTCTATGTTACAATGTTTACTAGATTAATATGGATGATCGAGAGTGGATGTATCGTCATATGAGAAGTGGTCGTATGAATCCTGAATATATTACGGGTGTTAGAAGATTCATCAATTTTGCATATTCAATTGAAAGAAATGTATCATTGGGGAAAATTAGATGTCCTTGTGTGAAATGCAAAAATAAAAAGTTTCAGAAAGAAGATGATGTTTGTTATCACTTATTGAGAAAAGGGTTTTTACCTTATTATAAAAATTGGACTGTACACGGGGAGCCTTATGACACAGATAATATGGTCGGACCTTCATCAGGAGGGATTAGTCGTGTTGTGAATGATGAGGGAGATGAAAATCCATATAGAAATATGGTTCTAGATGCAATGAGGGATGATGATGCATACTATAATGATAGGGATTGGAGTACCGTTGTGATAGAAGAACCTCCGAATCTAGAGGCATCTAAATTTTTTAAGTTGTTGAAAGCTGCAGAGGAACCTTTGTGGGATGGGTGTACTAAGCAATCAAAACTATCTGCTTGTGTACAATTGCTTAATATGAAGTCAAATTTAAATTTAACTCAGAATGCCTTCAACAAATTCACTGAATTTGCTAAGAGTTGCATGCCTGATGATGCTAATTTGGTTTCAAATTTTTATGATGCCAAGAAATTTATGCGGCCTCTTGGACTTGGCTATGACAAATATGATGTGTGTCGTAATAACTGCATGTTGTATTATGGGGTTGATGAGAGGAAAATTAGGTGTGATTTCTGTGGAAGTTCACGATACAAGCCTAGAAATCCTACTAGTAAAGGCCCTAACAAGGCGGAGAAGCAACTCCGATACTTTCCATTGACACCAAGACTTCAGAGACTATTTATGTCTCCACATCATGCCAAGGATATGACATGGCATCATTTTCATAAGTCGGATGATGGAATAATGGTGCACCCATCAGATGGATATGCTTGAAAGAGTTTAATCGAGTCCATCCGAGCTTCTCGGCAGATCCACGAAATGTTCGATTAGGATTATGCACTGATGGGTTTTGTCCATTTAATATGATTTCAAATTCATATTCTTGTTGGCCAGTAATTGTAACTGTGTACAATTTGCCTCCTTGGAAGTGCATGACAAGACCATTTATGTTTTTATCAATGATAATTCCAGGGCCAAAGAATCCGGGAAAAAACCTTGATATTTTTCTAAGACCTTTGATTGATGAATTGAATAAGTTATGGTCTGTAGGTGTCGAAACTTATGATGTATACCATAAAGAAAATTTTCAGTTAAAAGCAGCTTTGATGTGGACCATAAGTGATTTTCCAGCATATGGTATGTTGTCTGGCTGGAGTACACATGGCAAATTATCATGTCCTTATTGTATGGAACACAGTAAGGCGTTTCGATTAAAACATGGTGGGAAAAATTCATTCTTTGACTGCCACCGACGATTCCTACCCATGAATCACCCTTACGTATATCAGTCTGATAAGTTTATAAAGGGAGTAATTGAAGAGCTCCCTCCTTTTCCTCGTCGATCCGGGTTTTAGAAATGTTAGCCGAAGTTTCTAAGTTCACCGAGGGACATGTTGGTAGCTCTTCAAATTGTGGGAAAAATTCCTGATTTGGTGTGTATCACAATTGGGTGAAGAAAAGCATTTTTTGGGAGCTTCCATATTGGCACACAAATTTAATTCGTCACAACCTAGATGTCATGCACATAGAAAAAAATTTCTTTGACAATATCTTCTACACGGTAATGGACTGCCCTGATAGAAGCAAGGATAATGTAAAGGCTAGGATGGACATGCAGTTGTATTGTAAAAAGCCAAGCTTACATTTGCAACAAGATGCAAGTGGTCGAGTTTACAAACCGAAAGCCACTTATTATCTCTTCAAGAAAGAACAACAACAAGTGTTGGCATGGATGAAAGAGTTGTCCTTTCCTGATGGCTATGCTTCAAACATATCACGGTGTGTGAAAGAGGCACAATGTAAGGTCTCCGGCATGAAAAGTCATGATTGCCATGTTTTTATGCAAAGACTTCTTCCCTGTTATGCTCCGACCTTACTTGCCTAGACCATTGTGGGAGGCATTAACGCATTGTCGATATTTTTTCGTGACATCTGTGCGACTAATTTAAATGTCCAACACTTGGAGTTGATGCAGAGAAATATTATTGAAATAATTTGTAAACTTGAAAGGATTTTCCCTCCATCGTTCTTCGACTCCATGGAACACTTAGCAATACACCTACCTTATGAGGCACAAGTTGGTGGACCCGTGCAATATCGATGGATGTATCCATTTGAACGGTATGTTTTCATACAATGTAATTTTAATTCACTTTAATTGAATAATTTGTTTATTTGTCAAACTAATTAACATAAATAATGTAGGTATATGTTCTATTTGAAGAAGAAAGTCACCAATAAAGCCCAAGTAGAGGGTTCCATATGTGAAGCGTACTTGATAGATGAAATTACAAATTTTACGTCTTATTATTTTGGTGATGATGTTCAAACAATATGGAATCGAGTTCCACGAAATGACAATGGTGGAGCTAAGAGTGAAGGTGGACAGCTTTCTATTTTTTCCTATCCAGGACGAAAATTGTCTAAAAAATATTATAGACGACAATTATCGCAGGAAGAAATGAAAATTGCGCACAACTATGTCATTTTCAATTGTCAAGAATTGAAACCCTATATAGAGTAAGTGTGAAATATTTTATTTTGTTTCTGAATTTATAATAACTTCATTTCAACTAACAATTTAAAATTTAGGCAATGTCGCCATCAGCTACATTCACGACAACCACAATTGACCGATATTGAAATTGAAAAACTATGCGAGGTTGAATTTCCAATTTGGTTGAAAAACCATGTAAGTATGTTTCACGACATATTTTGTTAAATTTACTATTTTGTATGAAATAATAATTCATACATTGTTATTGTTATGCTAGGTTGAATACAAATCAAACGGAATTGAGAATCAAATCTTTGCTCTTTCTATGGGTCCGTCAAATTCCGTGAAATGTTATAATGGGTATTATGTCAATGGATTTAAATTTCATACTCAATTTTATGGTCGCTATAAAAAAACAATGAATAGCGGGGTTTGTGTAAAAGGAAGTTGTTGCAATGGTAATGAAATTGATTACTATGGAATGCTTGAAGAAGTGATCCGGCTTAGATATTTAGGGAGTAAGTGCAAGGTTTTTATGTTTAAGTGTCATTGGTACGATACCAAACGTGGGCTTAAAGTGCATCGTTCAAATGGTTTGGTTGAGATCAAGCATACCTCTAGACTACATGGAAGTGAAGATTTTGTCTTGGCGCAGCAATGTCAACAAGTCTACTATACGTGTCCACCCGATAATAAATCTTCGTAATGGTGGGCGCTATGAAGACAACAGCTAGAAGTCGTTATAATGTTGAGATGGGTGAATTTATTGAAAACAATGACAATGTTAAAACATTTGATGTTGATCAATTAGATGAAATTTCTCAACCATGTTGTGTGCTTCCTAATATGACACTTGATGAACCAAGTATATTTGTTGACACATCTTATTATGAAGAAGTCAACCAAAATGATTTGCTTACGGTAGAGGGAAATTGGGGAGACGATAATGAAATGGATTCGGATGAGGAAATTGAGTATGATAATGAAGTCGTTGGTGATGATGATAATGATGATGATAATAATGATGATTTGATTAGAAGTGATGATGATGATGATTAGCATTATGCAGGTATATTCAATGCATTTATTTTTATGTGATGATGATGCTTATTAGCATGCTGCTTGTATTTCTTATATTTAATTGATATATTAACTTATGATATTTAATATTCTTTTGTTCATATTTCTTATTATTGTCATATTGATTAGTTTTTACCAACAATACTTATTGACGACAATCCAATTGTTGTAGGATGTCTAAACAAGCATCTATATTACAATATTCCAGAAGTGATAGGTCCGCATCCAGAGCGAATAGAACTCCATCTACCGTGGATAAGAACGCATCATCTTCTCACCAACCCGAGCCTGATCAACTACATAATTATGATGCACACAGAGTTGCAAGTACATTTCCTCAGCAAGAGGATCATATGAGGTTAAATGTACATGATGCTTTCGGGTTTCAAGATTTGTTAGCAACACAAGGTGTCCCGCGAGAATTTAATGTTCATCAAGGTTATGCGGGAGGAGTTGGAGATGAAGTTGATGAAGATGGTAGTGATGAGAGAGAATTCGATGAGTCAAGAGAAGGTAGTAACATGCGATGTTCAGAGGATCCGGATGGCCTCCATTCAATCCATGGTTCAAGTTGTTCTCGAACCAGTCTAAGCATTAAACGGAAGAGTTTTGACACGACAATCGATCCAGTGTCGGGAAAAAAAGAACTAAGTTTGTATGGAACATCCGAGTAAGTATAATATTTTTATTACATATTTATCATTTGTGTCATTATTGTTCCATGAACGTTTGTTACTTTAATTTTTCAGGTTCAATAATGCTTCATGTGGCCGAGAAATCGGAATAATTTTGAGAAATAATTTCAAGGGGCCATGGCACTCTTGGGAAAAAGTTGATGCCATGTGTAAAGATGAACTGTTTAAGGAGTTCAAGGTATGTTTTTCTGTTAACTATTTTTGAGGGAGATTTGACAATCATGTTTAACAGTAGTTGAATGATTATTGAGAATGTTTTGCAAATGATTGGCACGAGATACTAGTTTTTTGTTAAATGATGCGGTTGTTTGAGATATGTGTGTTTATGTTAACATTTATTAATTGTCATATGTATTTGATAGAAAAAATATGCCTTCCCCGAAGAAGATGAAGCAATTGTTCGTAAAATATGGGAAGATAAAGCTCGAACTTCCTTGAACCTACAATTGACAAGAGCTTGAAATAAAGCTATGTCAATAATAGGTACCACAAATATCATCGATTGCCTGGATAAAGGACCTGTTTGGATCCAAAATGAAGATTGGAATACGATGATCAACGATGTTTGGTCTACCGATAGATTTTGCAAACGATCCAAAACATCAAAACAAAATCGATTGAAGCAAACAGATGGGAAAATAAGTACCCATTCTGGTGGCTCTGTGTCATTTGCATCATATCGAGCTAGTATGGTACGAAATGTTGTTGTTCAACACTTGTAATTTAATTTGTTTAGTATTTTTGTTGCTCACTTTTTTTTCCATGTACGTAGCAAGAACAGGCCGGGGGGAAAGAACTTCCCTGGGATGAGGTCTTTTCTGCTTTGCATCAAAAATCAAATGAGACCGGCACATTTGTAGATAACCGGTCTAAAATAGTGGTGGTAAGTACTTATATGTTATTTTATATATATATGAAATATCATTCATATTCAAATTAATATATTTTGACATGAACTTGTTTGTTTGCAGGAAAAATATAGAAATGAGATGGTTGCAAGATATGGACCCTGATCGTAACAATCATCCCTCATTTGATGGAGCAGACTTTAGTGTGAGGCTTCGTGGGGAGTAAGCAAGGGTCGAGTATATGGTGCACCCCGTATGCCTAAATCTAAAGTTGATGTGAGTTCTTCTTCACATACCTACTCAGTAAATTCATCATATCCAAGCACAACAACTACTAGACGGTTTGAAGAGCAATTGCAAGAAAATCGTGAAGTTATTAATGATATGAGAAATGAAATGAGAAATGAAATGTCTTCCATTAAAGATTGTCTTAAGCTCTTGGTAGGACATATGGGTCTAAGTATGTTAACACCTATGGCTCCGTCGATGCCATCACCTGTGGCTCCGTCGATGCCATCACCTGTAGCTCCGTCGATGCCATCACCTGTAGCTCCGTCGATGCCATCACCTACAATGGCACCAGGATATTGACCTCGACCTCGACCTCGACCTCAACCTCAAATGCCATATAATGGTCCATCTTCCTCTCATCAACAACATCGTAGATCATTTCCGCCTTAAACACTTTCAAATATGTATTTTTAAGTTTCATGTTTATTTACTTAGTCATGTTTATATTATCGAATCTGTAGTGTATTAAGATTTCATGTTTATTTACTTAGTCATGTAAATATAATCGAATCAGTAGTGTATTAAGAATTTTAATTTATAATACTTTTTATTTCCACTATATTTATGTTATTTTCAATATTAATAATATTTCAATATTTGCTAGTGCTTTTAAAAGATTTAGTTGTAATTAATTAAAATTAAAATATATTAAAAATAGAATTTAAAAATATAAATATTTAAATAATATTAATACCGTTGCAATTGCAACGGACCTGCCGTTGCAATGGCAACGGACCTGCCGTTGCAATTGCAACGGACATGCCGTTGCAATGGCAGCGCCAATCGCTGCAATTGCACGACATGCCGTTGCAATGGCAACGACCAGTCCGTTACAGTTGCAACGGTATTGCCGTTGCAACGGCAACGGAGAAGCCGTTGCACTTGCAACGGCCTCCCGTTGCAACGGCAACGGACCAGCCGTTTCAACGGCAACGGACCAGCCGTTGCAAAATGTGTATTTGCAACGGGAGGTTTTGCAACGGATGAGCCGTTGCAAATTATTTTGCAACGGGTAATCCGTTGCAAGAGAAATTTGCAGCGACGTTTTGGCAACGGATTGGTTCCGTTGCAAATGCCGTTGCTAATTAATATTAGCAACGGCGTTCTTTGTTATTTGCAACGGATCAATCCGTTGCAAATGGGCCTGTTTTTTAGTAGTGATGGTTCAAGAGTAGGCAGCTCAATGCCCGGATAAATGGCTGAAACCATAGCTGCTATTGGGTCACCAAAAGCATGAAGCTGCAAGTCATTTGGAACTTTCACAAAAGATTCATCCAAATCATCAAAAAAAGGTACATCACAAAGTTCCCCGTCACCTATCTTAAGAATCCATTCAGCAAAAGCTCTAATTTCTTCAACTTTATCAGGACTTAGGCCATCAACTAACAATCTCATATTTTGTTTCAGCAAAATGATTTCAAATTTTGGCTAGAGTGGGGGAACTGCTAAAGAAGCATTGATAATATCTTCTTTTGTTCCTCCAAGGATAACTGGGTAGAATCTGACAAAAATCTCCACCAAGCAAAATTGATTTTTCGCCGAAAGGTTGATTATGGTTGGAATCACCGCTTGCCCCCAATATATCATGCAATGATTTGTCCAATGTTTCAAAAACAAGATCAATTATTCATTGGAGCTTCGTCCCACACAATAAGTGTTGTCATTTGAATCAACCTTGAAAGATGACTATTTTTCTTGATCTCACATGTTGAGTTCTCATTTATAGCAAGAGGGTTCTTAAATTGTGAGTGTGTTGTACGCCCACCAGCAAGAGAATAGATGCAATCCCCGACGATTCAACAAAGAAGAATAATTAATCCTTCTAATCTAATACGATTAACAATTGAATGCCACAAAAAAGTTTTTCCCTCGTGCCACCATGCCCGTAGACAAAAATAAGAGATTGTTGATTTGTAGAAATTGATTCCATAACTCAATCATAGATCTTCTTCCCGGGCATGTGTTAAGTAGTGGAACAGATGCTCGAATTATTGTTTCAAGCTCGAAAACATCATAATTGAGTTCTTCTCTAAGGAGCTTGTTTTTTAATTTCAACCATTAGACGATCACTTGGCAGATGGGCAAATTATAGTCTTTAAGAGATGTTGCCGAGGCATTAAAAAGTTGTTCTAGCTCATAAAGAACATAATTCTTGAGCTCATCATCGCTGAAACGAAGATCATGTGGAGAGAAAGATGATAATTGCATTCTCGATATCGTCATGCATCGTATGCCAAAACCGATCAAGCAAATTTATTGGGCTAGCAATCTCACGTAATAGAGTGACACTCACAAAGAGTTGCCTAAGTTGCAAGGATGAAGCAGCTTAAAACAAAGATCTCGAAAAAGCTTCAGACCCCATTCTTTGCCATCCCCAAGAAAACTAAGTGCCTTGCAGAGCGAGTCGAAGAGTTGGATAAACAACACCGTAGATACAACGCAGACATTCAAAGCTTGTTGCTCCTTTAACATGATTCAATAGCATCCTTAGAAAATACAGCTTCCCCAGCAGCTAGGATGAACATATGTAATACGCCCAAGAGAAAAAACTCTTGTTTTGCTAATCCATTCTTTTCTCGCTTCAACATCCCAAACATATTTGTTTGGAAATTGTGAGTAATATAATTGATTTGCTTCAACATCTTCCTTGTTTTGATCGAACCACCCCCGTCAAGCATTGTCTTATTGAGACCTCGGTTTTCTCAAAACAGATGATAAGTTTTGATTTCCGAAGAAAACAATAGAATGTTGTTGTGAGAAATGTATTTGAAGTCTTTCAACCGTTGGGTTCCTTGAATGGATAGGAAATTGCAAGAGCCTCCATATAGCTTCATAAGGACAAACAAATCTATAATTAAGATAAGCTTGAATCTCATCGTTTCTTTTCGCCCTGAACAAAGAACTCGACACCTATCGATCCTTTGCTAACATACTTGAAAAGATATTTTATAAGCATTGATTGACAACAAATCTCAACATTGACATGAGCATTATAGCATATCGTAAGTTCTTTATTGTATGGGACAACATAGCAATTCGAAAGCGCAATGCCATTTTTTATAACAAATGAGTTAGGAATATTTCGCTGCCTGTAAAACACAAATTCGTTGTCTCCGAACACTGTTGATTCCTTAATTTTTTTAGGGAAATGTTTAGAGCATTTGTTTCCCTTCATACACTGGGCTTTAGGGCTAGCAATCCCGCATGGTCCATGTAGCATAAATTTTGAAACTATTTCATAACAATGAGGATCATCTGCTTTGTTTGGCAGTTCTGTTGAAATAACTGAATCAACATCCTCAGGCGATCGAAATTTGTATTCAGAAGCAAGCCAAATCAATAAATGAGTATGGGGCAAGCCTCTTTTTTGGAATTCAATAGCACAGGCATCTACAAAGCCGTAAAAAACAAATTTTAGAAATATTGTAATGAATCAATGCAAAAAAAAGAAAAAGAGTAAGCATAGGAACACACCAGCAACTGTTTTTCCAAAGGGCTTCCCTGATTTAATGAATGCAATCATATCATTAAGCTTGTATCGAAAAACTCTTGCAATAATGTTAGGTTTATCTTCAGCTCTATAATTCCGCAATTTTTTAATGTCCCTTTGAATTTCTGGCCAGTTCACATTGCAAGTGAATGTTATAAAAAGGTCAGTGTTACCATAATAACGACAAATAGTCATTGCATCTTGATAATTGTTCATCATGTATCGAGGGCCTCCAATTAAAGAAGATGGAAGGATGATCTTTCCAGCGCTTGAACCATTAACATCCCCCCTTAGAATAGCCTCTTGTATGCCTTTATAAGATTCTGCCCTAAGATTCTCCTGGTTTTAGCGAATGAAATTTAGACGTTCTTGCTCCACATTCATAAATGCATCAACCAAAAATTGTTGATAAAGTCTTCCGCCTTTGGTAAGAGTACTATTATCCCCAATCCTTTCCTAAATGACATAAGCATAGTATGCTCTCATCGTTACTTTCTGACATTTTGCAGGAGCACAGTACTCTTGATTTGTGAAAAGAATCTCGAGTATGGTAGCCATCCTCACTATAAGGAAATAAGAGTGGATATTGAAGAGACATAAATTTGGGATGCAATTTAGAGATCCTCGCGAAGATTTTCGTAACAACTCTCAATAATAATATCTCTATCGTATGTGATTCTCCAATATCTCCCATAATTAAACCGCAAACATCATTAGAGGAAGGATTATCATACCGCCTTGATTCACCATCTCTCTTCCCAATCAATCGAAGTTTGAAACCCGGGAGAATCATTCCCACCAAGTCTATGCCTAACTTGCCAAAAACAACTTCACTAATTGATTAGGAGAATCTAGCATTGCAATAAGTTTCTTGACAATATCTTCATCCGTGAGATGATTCACAACTATCGCGATTAAATGGGTGAAGTCGGTTAGCAATTTCATTGTTTGTGTCAAAGATATAAAGTTGTGCGAACCTTGGTGATTCACCATCAATCGGCAGAAGTGACCCCATAAGATGGTGGCATTGTCCATTTATTTTAAAGATATATGGCCCCCTCGTTGGGAATTAACAGTATTATCAATCTTTGCTCCCATTGAAGTGAAAGCAAACATTGAATTATAAGCACGGATGTTATTGCGGAATCTAATGGACAATGCACCATTGTCAGGATTTAGAAGCTCATCAAGAAATTGAGGTGTGCTAGGAGTAGTAGGCAATTTGATTTTGCCATTAGCACAACATAATGTAAAAGATGGGTTTTTCTTTGTTGAACGCACCAAACGCTCTGCATGCCAGAAAAGAGCATTACAATGTTGACATTTCAATGTTTTATCACCAAAATCAAGAGGTTCAACCAAGGTTCCTGAGATAAATTTAAACCCAAAAAAAAGAGAATAAAATCTTAGGACCTGGTTAACAAAATCAAGCTAAAAGAAATGATAAATGATGTTGAAATAGCTCACGTTTTCTTTTTTTTTATAAAAAGATTGACCAATGGTATTATATTGGTCATGAATGATTGAGGGAACATTAATTTGATGACCTCCAGCTTGATTTCTTGATGCTAGTGAAGAGAAAGTGTTTGAAGATGAAGGACCAATCATGCTTGCATTTCAAGTTTGATTCATTTCAGATCGCAAACTTCGAACAAAAGAGGAAGATGCAATTACGGAGAGATCTCTAAAATGAGAGTCATTATGTGCATCACATTCAAAAATACTTTGGTGAGCATCCTGAATGTTTGAAGAGTTAGCAACGCCAACCAAACTTTCACCCGTATCAGGACAGATATCATCATCAAAAACTCTCGTAGGATAAGCATAAGATACAATGTGATGATCTGGTTGTCGACGTTGGCGATGACTTGTCATGATAAAACCTTTCAATGAAAAATGATGTTGAATGTAAATGTCAGCAACAACAACAAAAATATATAGAAGGAATGAACTTGAGCCAAGGTAACTTTGAGATGTTGCGTCAAGAGGTAAGAAATAAAAAGAAAACATAAATATTTTGAGGGAAAAAAACCCGGATAGGTAGAGAAAAAAAGTGTCATCTAAACCACAATAGTTGCAAATGCCAAAAAAAAGGATGAATAAAGCATCCTTGTATAAATTATCCTAGCCTGTAAAATTTTATTTGTAGACTTTATTTCCAATCCAAGGTGATTTAATGTTGGTTTGTTTGCTTGTGGAAACCGATATAGAGTTTGAATGCAAGGCGATACAAATTTGACAGAGCAAGTAAAAGCTAATGTAAATCATAACGCATCCATTGTTAAAAAAATATTATTGATGATTTCAAAAGCATGACAATTCAATGTTAGTTTGATTGCATCTCGAAAACTAAGTTGTTGTTCAAAGGTCATCCGAAATTGCTACAAACGAAGTAAAATCCGCTCGAACAACTATTTGTCCATATTAGAAAACATTCGATCAATGTGTTTACAAAGCAAAACAATTTAATGTTGACTCAATTGTATTTGACAGATCATATGAGGGGCGACTTGAAAATCAAGTGCTTAAGATTTGACATACGAACCAAAAAACTTGTTGCTAATTACCATGAATTTAGCCTACAAAATATACTACTAATGTAGTACGCATCTTGAATAAATAATTGTCATTGCTAAAGTTTGACCAAAAGTTTCTAAATTTAAACAAAGAAAATTAGATGGTGCTGAAATTGCCAATGAAAACCTAAGACCATGCAAGATCAGATCTTGATGTATCGTTGATAGATTATGCAAGACCACCGGAAGGTATCGTGAGCAAGTGAAAATCATAAAGCAATAAAGAGGCATAACATATGAATTGCGAGTTAAATACATTGTGAGAAGTTGTCAAAAAAGCAAACACAAATGACAAGCATCAAATAATAGGGATATTGAAAAAAATAAAAGAAATGGTCCTTAATTGTTGAATCTTCATTGTGAGCAAACAAAAACGACATCGCAAATACACTAAACATCTCCAAGCAATTGACCCAGACATTTTTTTTTCTGAGGCATCATGCTTATGCAAGCCAAGCTATTTAACCTTGTTGTATGAAGACCAAATAGAAGACCAATAAAAAAAAAATCAATTCAATCTAAACAATGGCAAGAATAGTTTAAAAAAATTCTTTCCCCAACTCCCTCATTGGCGGCTTATGAAATGAAGCTATAAGCCTAAGAAGAAGAAAAATTGGAAATGGAATTGAAAGACCAATGTAAAAAACTAATCCCAAGCATTTCAGTATGCCTCTAATCTTATATGGGAAATATATAAGCCCATGACACAAAATAATTTGTTTTGTATTCTCAATGAAGTAAATAAAGCTAAAGGACTAAAACAGTTAAGCATGAAAAAAGAACCAAAAATAAAATAACTAAATCGAAGATGCAAATGGAAGAAACAAACTCGATCAATAGCGCAACAAAGTTTGCAGCAGAAAAAGATGAGCGAGGCCAAACGAAAACACGTGAACCAACAAAGGAACCCTTGTAAGCAGCTTTGAAACAACAAATTTGCTTGAAAAAATATGAATACATGTAGTAAGAAAAACAATATCAAAAGAACAAAATGATCGCGAGACAAAGCAGTATATATATACATGTTATTGGAGAAAGGAAACGAGTGCCAAGAACAAAATGATCAAAGCAAATCCAACATAAATACTTAGATGCCAACAACGAAAAATTGTATAAATAAAGCCAATCAAGAAGCAGTAAAAAACTAAGAAAGAAATCAAAACAATGGTTCAAGGGAAAACAGAAAAATAAAAAGATGAAGCATTGTGTCCAATAGGAAAAAGCATCAACATTTTTAGAAAAACATAAGATTTGGAGAAACAACATAGGAAATTTCTAAAAAGAGACAATAAAATACTTGAATAAAATAGGGAAAAAACAATAAAACAGAATCGCTAAACGAAATTAGATCTAATACTATGCAACAATCCTAAAAATCTACAAACATTTTAGTTAAAGCATAAGTAGAGGAGCATTATTGCGAATGGTTTATTTCAAAAAAACTAAAAATTAACACACACATATTTCAACATTTGAAGAAAGTAATACATTTAGATACGAAAAAGAAATGCAAAACTAAATAAATCTGCAAAGCAAAAACAGACCAAGGGATCGTGGAAAAAAAAGCCAAGCATTGAATGAAAAGGCGCAAGTCAAAGACAACAAATTAACGTGAAAAACATCAAAGCATGACAAAAGAAACGCAGAACATAGGCATCAACTAAACATGGAAAATAGCAAGGAAAGTAGCTAAACCAAAACATTACATTAAAAAAAAGCAAAAGGGCTTCTCTTTTTGTAATCTTATTATTTTTCTTCTTCCTGCCACATGCATTGACATTTGGTACCTATTCCCTTGTTGTTCATGATTAAAAGAAACTATAATGGGATCTCCCTTTTAACTTACATATGACATGGATTATAACTTAAGGAAATCAAAGTTTGATGCTTAAAAATGCAATCTAAAATTTTTGCCAACCTTTTTGTGGCCTTTAGATTTTGTTTAGTTGCATTTGTTTTATTATCTCCTCACAAAGCAAGAAAAAATAATTATAATGCAAGGCAAAGGCAAAAAGGAAACAAACAAAACATGAAATAAAGTGCCCATCTGAAATCCTAAAACAACAGGGAAAAACAGTAATGAAAAAACACAATAAACCCAACCCAAACAGCGCCCATCAAGTGTCAAGAACCTGTGATCAGACCAAAGCCACACAGCAAGCCATACACAGGAGAAAGCTCCAGGCAAAGACAACAAAAAACTATATAAAACATGGAAGAAAGCCTTCATCTGAAACCCCAAAACAACAATTCTTAAGCCAACAAATACAGCAGCAACCAAGTGCCAAAAGCTTGTGATGACACTCAAGACATACACTCGGCCATTTAACGGACAAAACATTAGGCAAAGACATCAAAAAAACATGTAATACATGACAGAAAGCCTTCATTTGAAACCCCAAAACAATAGTAAAAATAGAATGGAAAAAGTGCAAGATACCCAACCTAAATAGCAGTCATGAAGTGCCACCTTTAGTGGACCATATCCAAGAAACAAAAACATATCAAGAGAACATGAAAAAAGTCAAGAATTGAGAGGGAAAGAAAACAAAGAAGCCTAAAAAGAAGCAAAGGTAATGGCAGGAAGAAGCCAAGACAGATCCTAAAAGCATTGAAACAACAGCAAAACAGCCAATATAAAAATTTTGCCAACCTTTTTGTGGCCTATAGATTCTATTTAGGTGCATTTGTATCACTATCTCCTTACAAAGCGAGAAAAATTTAATTATAGTGCAAGGCAAACGCAAAAGGAAAACAAACAAAACATGAAAGAAACTGCCCATCTGAAATTCTAAAATAACATGGAAAAACAGCAATGAAAAAGCGCAACAAACCCAACCAAAACAGCACCCATCAAGTGCCAAGAACCTATGATCACACCATAGCCACACAGCAAGCCATACAAAGGAGAAAGCTCAAGGCAAAGACAACAAAAAAAAGTTATAAAACATGGCAGAAAGTCTTCACTTGAAACCCAAAAAGTACAGCAAAAAAAACAATGGAAAAAGCAAAAGGAGCCCAACCAAAACAGAACAAAGCATACCAAGAGAACATGGAAAAAAGTGAAGAGCTTAAAGGAAAAGGAAATGAAAGAAGCTAAACAGCAAACCTGATCAACAGTTCAGCAAAGCCTGGAGGAAAAGTGATTTGGAAGTCCTAGAAAAGAACGCCTCAATCAATGAACGAACCCTTGAAAACTACTTCAAAACCACAATTTTGGCTGAAAAAAATATCAATACATGGAGTAAGCAAAACAATATAAAAAGTCATCCCCAATGTAGGCAAAACAATTAACAACTTGCATTCAAATACAAATAGCACGATTGAATCCGCAACATTACACGTGAAGAACCATGAACATCGTTGCATTTCAAACAACAAATCCACAGCAAGGCAAAACAAATAAAAAAACTATTACCATTCGAAACTTAACCATAGCCTTTAAGACCAATTTATGGCGGTTTATCATCGAAGAAGCAAAGTGCACCTCAACGGCACATGCACACATATTTTCAGCTGAAAAACTCAACAGTTTAAATGGCAAAAACATGCGAGTAAACCCAGCCTAAATAGTCATCCATTTACAGGAGAAAATGCAAGACGAAACAAAAAAAATAGCATTAAAAAACATGAAAGAAAGTTTCAAATCAAAATCTCAAAACAAAAGCAAAAACATGGTAAAGCTGTTACAAACTCAACCAAAGCAGCAGCCATAAAGAGCAAAAAACATGTGACCACACCCATGCCAAACAGCCAGTCATTTCACAGGAGAAAGTGCAAGGAAAACACAAAAGAAAACATATAAAACAAGAAAGAAAGTGTCCCTTCGAAACCACTAAACAACGGCAAAAACAACAATCAAAAAATGCCACAAACCCAACCAAAACAGCAGCAGTAGCAGCAACAATTTACAGGAGAAAATACAAGGCAAAGACAAAAGAAAACATGCGAAACAACAAAGTATGTATTTGAAACCCCAAAAACAACAGCAAAAAAAACCTTGAAACACTGATACAAACCCTACCAAAAACAACAACTATCAAGTGTCAAAAACATGCGACCACACCCAGGCCAAACAGACAGCCATCCATCGGAAAAAGTGCAAGGAAGAGACAAAACAAAACACATGCAAAACATAAAGGAAAGTGGTCATCCGAAACCCCCCAAAAAAAGCAAAAACAACATGGAAAAACGCGTCACAAACTCAACACAAACAGCACCCATCAAGGGTCATCTTGGGCAGACCATTTAAACAACAAAATCATATCAAAAGGCCATGGAATGAAAGAAAATCATATCAAAAGGCCATGAATGAAAGGAAAAGGCAAGAAAAATGAAAAGAAAGAAGCATAAAAAGCAGCGAAGATAATGGTAGGAAGAACTCAAGACAGACACCCAAAAAGCATGGGGAAAACTACAAAGCAGCAATCATAAAGACCCAAAAACATGTGACCACCCCCATGCCAAACAGCCAGCCATTTCACGGGAGGAAGTGCAAGGCAAAGACAAAAAGAAAACATATAAAATATGAAAGAAAATGTCCATTCAAAACCACTAAACAACAAAGAAAAACAACAATCAAAAAATGCCACAAACCCAACCAAAACAGCTTTGATTAATTTTTTGATTGCAAACTTGAAACGAAGAGGAAGAAACAATTGTTGAGAGGTCTCTATAATGAGAGTCAATATATGTATCACATTCAAAAATACTTTGGCGAGCACCCCCCATCATTCAAAGAGTTAGCACCATCGACAAAAAAAATCATTCGTGATCGACACCGAAATCATCATCAAAAACACCCGTAGGGCAAGCATAAGATTCTATGCGATGATCTGGTTGTAGACGCTAGCGATGACTTGTCATGATAAAGTCTTTAAATGAAAAATGATTTTGAATGCACATGTCAGCAACAACAATAATAACATTTTATAAAAGGCATCAACTTTAATCAAGGTAACTTTGACGTGTCGTGTTAAGATGCAAGAAATGAAGAAACACTTAAAAATTTAAAGGGAAAAAAAGGGAAAAAAACAATTGGCTTCTAAACCACAATGAGTTCAGCCCGAAAAAAAATGGATGAATAAAGCACCCTTGATCAAATTACTCTAGCATGTAAAAATTTATCCTTAGATTCTAATTCCAAACTAAGGTTATTTAATGTTGGTTTGCCTGCTCACGCAAACCTAATTCGGAAATTGAATGCAAGGCAATTAAAAAGCGATCTAGCAAGTAGAAACTGTTGCCAATGATAATGCATCCATTTTAGAAAATACATGATTGATGTATCTCAAAAGCAAGATGATTTAATGCTAGTTTGATTGCATTTGAAATCTTAGTTGGCATTTGAAGGTGATCTAAATTGGCACAACAAGCATAATTTATTGTTAATTACCATGTATCCATATTAGAAAACATATCATCAATGTATTTCCAAAGCAAAACAGTTTAATACTGGCTTGAATGCATATGACAGCCTGCGGCGTCAACATTTAATATAAAGCGAACTAAATTTGATATATGAAACCAAAAATTGTTGTAAATTACAATGAATTTGCTCGACAGAACATACTATTAATGAAATTAGCCTTTTTTTCATTAGTAATTGCAACATTGAAGTATTATCATACTGTGTAAGAACATGCTAAAAATTGAAAACAAAGGCAAGTATAAAACAATGGGGATAACGTGAAAACAATTAAGGAACTGGACCTTAATTGCCTCAGCTTTACCATGAGCAACCTAAAACTTATATGACAAACACACCAAACATTCCCCAACAATTATACCAGGTAACATTTTTTTTTGCGGAGATATGATGCCTATGCAACCCAAGCTATCTAACCTTGCTTCACGTAGCTCAAAATAAAGGCTAAAGCAAAAGGGCTTTTTCAATCTCAATGATAGGGAAAAAGGGTTTAAAAAACCCTTTCCCAAACCTTCCCATCGTTGGCTCACCAAATGAAGCCTAGAATTAACAAATAAAACCTTAACACCCAAAGAGGGGCAAGCACAAAAATCACAGTGTAACCCTAAGCAAAAACAGATTCGAATAAAAATATAAAGAGCAACGGGAAAAATTATTTCAAGCATTGTAGAATGCGTCTAATCTAACTGGGGAAATATATCAGCCTATGAAACAGAATACCTCTGCACGCATTTGTTAACCAATTGCCTCACGTATAATTTACATGCATCATTTCTCATCCCAATCCATTAATATCCAAAGTCTTCCATCATATATAAGAACATGCATACCAAAAAATGTGACCATAGCCGAAACTATTTTAATTTTTTTAAAAAAGACATGAAAGCATGAGAAAGTTTTTTAACCAAAGGAAACCACACACAACCATTGCAAAAATAGACGTAAAACTTAACAAAGTAAATTATCCCAAGAAACAAAAATATTCATGGATGAAAAAACAATGATAGACAAAAGAACAATTGGAAAAGAGAAGCACATGGAAGGAACAAACCCTGATCAACAGCTCAAAGAAAAGCCTCGGAGCAAAAGCGATTTGGAAGTCCTAGAAAAAGAACCCCTCAATCAATGAACAAACCCTTGAAAACTACTTCGAAACCACAATCTTGGCTGAAAAAATATCAATACATGGAGTAAGCAAAACAATATAAAATGTCATCCCCAATGTAGGCAAAACAATTAACAACTTGTATTCAAATACAAATAGCAAGATTGCATCCACAAGATTACACGTGAAGAACCATGAACATCGTTGCATTTCAAACAACAAATCCACAAAGAAGGCAAAACAGATAAAAAAACTATTACAATTCGAAACTTAACAATAGCCTATAAGAACCATTTAGGGCGGTTTACCATCGAACAACCAAAGCGCACCTCAACAAAGACATGCACACATATTTTCAGCCTAAAAAACTCAACAATTTAAATGGCAAAAACATGCGCGCAAACCCAACCTAAATAGTCAGCCCACTTACGAGAAAAATGCAAGAATGCAAGGCAAAGACAAAAAAAATAGCATTAAGAACATGAAAAAAAAGTTTCAAATCAAAATGTCAAAACAACAACAAAAACATGGTAAAGTCGTTACAAAATGAACCAAAGCAAAGAACCAAAAACATGTGACCAAACCCATGCCAAACAGACCACCATTTCACGTAAGAAAGTGCAAGGCAAACACAAAAAGAAAACATATAAAACATGAAAGAAAGTGTTTGTTCGAAACCACTAAACAACGGCAAAAACAACAATCAAAAAATGCCACAAACCCAACCAAAACAAAGCAGAGAGTAGCAAAGCAGCAACTTACGAGGGAGAAAAATGCAAGGCAAAGACAAAAGAAAACATATAAAATATATCACAAAGTATGCATTGAAACCCCAAAAACAACAGCAAAAACAGCCTTGAAACACTAACACAAACCCTACCAAAAACAGCAGCTATCAAGTGTCAAAAAATATGCGATCACACCCAGGCCAAACAGACAGTCATCGAAAGGAGAAAGTGCAAGGAAAAGACAAAAAAAAAACATGCAAAACATAAAGGAAAGTGCTCACCCGAAACCCCAAAAAAACAACAAAAACAACATGGGAAAACTGCTACAAATCCAAGAAAAACAACAGCTATCAAGTGTAATCTTGGGCAGACCATCTTCAAACAACAAAATCATATCAAAAGGCCATGGAATGAAAGCAAAAGGCAAGGAAAAATGAAAAGAAAGAAGCATAAAAAGCAGTAAAGGCAATGGCAGGAAGAACACACGACAGACACCCAAAAAGCATGGAAAAAACAACAAAACAGCCTAGCCAAAAGAGAAAGAAACCAAACAAATAGCACAACAACTAAAAAACAGAAAAATAAACAGCCACCCAAAAACCTCAACAGCAGCAGCAACATTATAAACAATAGAAGCAACACAATGAGGACAAAAAATTAGCAAGCAACCATAAAAAAACACAGAAAACAAACCTTAAAACAGCAGGAGGAACACCCATAAACCACCGAAAGACTGGGTAGTAACAGTTTAGAATTAGCTAGCCACGACCCTGAACAACCAAAACCCAAAAAATGAGAACAAACTAAAATGATGATAAGAACAGAAATGAATCGGGGTAAGAAAGAAAAAAAGGCAGCAAACAAACCACCCAAAAAGAAAACAAAGCTGCATCTGAATTTGAACACCTAAAATGAGCCAAACACACTATAAATATACTTGACCAGCAAAACCTGTTCAAACCACCCCACCAACCACAGCAAAATAAAAAGTCAAATCACAAAGCATGGCCTCATTGAAAAAAAACACAAAAAAGTATGTGAAGTGACAGCACAAAATCTCACCAACTAAATAAAATGGACACTACATTATATTAAGAGAAAGAACACCAATCAAATCAAACCAAAACATCCAAAAATAGAAAAGAACATGCACACAACCCAACCATACCATTCGGGCAAGCCTAATTAATTACATTAGCTTGCCAACAAAATCCCCCACTCACTGAAGACATGAAATTGACTCACCATTTATTTCGATCCTCCATGTCCCAGTTACGATCATAATCTTTATAGCATGCCCACGGCTTTAATCCCAGGAAATGGATCATGTAGGTGTTGTTCTACATTTGATGATCTGGGTTTTCTTCTCCATTGTTGAAAATCTTGAGGTAATTCAGTGTTACAGGCAGCCAATGCCACCATGTAAACACCTCATTCAGAAAACCTTGATCGCCTCCATTGTATGATCTCAGCTTTTTGCTCTTCGCCATCATATCTTCAAACAGGCACCTCGATGGCTCAATCACCATGATCCCCGAATTGAACAACACCTTGTCATTTGGAGAAGCCGACAACTGCGGGTAAGCGAAGAATATGTCCATGTTTTTTAGGAGTATAAGGTCAGCGTCTATGAAAATGAGTTTGTCGTAATCTGTGAGTTGCTAGAGTCAGAGTTTGCATCCTCATCCTGCAATTAAAACTTTTGAATCAATGTTCAAATAACATTGGGGAAGGTCAAATGTGCAAGCCCACCACTTCAAACCTACCCAACACCATGAAACCCACCAAACTGGTTACCTAGACCACAGCACCACCGCGCGAGGATCTTTCCTGTGACCAACGACCCAGCTGATTGTAAAGAGAAATAACAACACGTTGGCTTCTTCGATTAAGCTGACATCTTGTTCATAGCCTCCAAGTATTTTTAAGCTCAAGAAATGGCTCGCCAATTCTTCATCGGTTTGATAGAACCCATAGCCCACGCGAGATGGTTGAAAGTCCACTGCTGCACTTTTCGCCGTTGATTCATCACACCATGCAAGGCAACCTGAAAACCCATGCGAGATGCAAAGCATCAGAGGCTGCAAGATAATCTTTAGTTGAACGTAAGAGATTATCTCATGTAAGAGATCAAACAAGAAGCTTTGGGGGATTTGCTAGAGATTTGAAGTAAGAGATTTGCAAGAGAAGAATTGAAGTCTGTTGGTGTGCGTAAATGGCGTCATAATTTCACTGTGGTCGAGAACATGGCTTTATAGGGGGCAAAGAGATGGTTTAAAGTAATTAGGTTAATTTAGCTGGCCCAACAAACGACATTAAAGAGAAATACAAATTCACCCAAAAAACCAAAAAAAACCCGCCACCCAAACAAAAGACCGAGCAACACCATGGGCAAAATCGGCAAAGACACCGTCACAGATCCACGGTGTATTTACTCACAATGCATAGTGGCTCAAACAGAAAACACCAAAGCAATGTTTATTTTATAGTTAATATATTTGTTAAATTGTTCGCACTACATTGCGTGTTGACCAAATAATTTTATAATTATTAGAATTGAAATAATTAATAGATTTTGTTAGTTTAAAAATAAAATATAACATTTATACATGTAAGATTAATATAATGAAACATATCAACACACGCTATTATAACAATAGCAACATCGAAGGCTTAATATCTAAAAATATCAATATTATTATTGCTAAAACAATAAAAAATATTAAATTACCCCAAAGAACAAAAGAGGAAGCAAGAAAAAAACAAAAATTATTATTATTATTATTGTTGTTGTTGTTGTTGTTGTTGTTGTGTGAATAATGAGAAAATATATTCAATAAAAGAATAAAAAAACCCAAAAACTTTAACAAAAGAGCAAAAAAAATATATTAGCTAAAAAATCATTTGAGGAGAAAATAATAAAAACAAAAAAAACTAGAGAATAGAACAAAGAGAAAAAAAAGAAATATCAATTGTAGTATTACTATTATTGTTAAAACAATAAAAATTATTAAATTACCATGAGAAAAAAAACTCAAAAATAACAAAAAAGAAAGCAAGAAAAACACTAAAATTATTATTATTATTATTATTATTATTATTATTATTATTATTATTATTATTATTATTATTATTATTATTATTATTATTATTGCGTGAATAATGGGAAAATAAATTCAATAAAAGAATAAAAAAAGCCCAAAAATTTTAACAAAAGAGCAAACAAAAAAATAAAATGAATGATAAAAAATATTAGCTAAAAAACATCATTTGACGTGAAGATAATAATAATAAAAACCTAATTAAAAAAACCAAAAGAAAGAACAAAGGAAAAAGAAATAACAAGTATCAATTATTATTATAGCATTAATAATGGAAAAAAAATCAAAGACTAAAAAAGCCTAAAAAATTTAACAAAAGAATAAACAATAAAATAAAATAAATGATAAAAAAAATTAATTGAGAAAAAATCACTTGACTTTAAAAAAATAAAAAACACTAAAAGAAATAACAAAGAGAAGAAAAAAATATCAATTTTCAAATAATCACAAACACAAACTAAAATTTAAGAGCTAACCTCAATAAATAAGAAAATAATAAAAATTAAAAACTAAAGCTAGTAGCATACATATATAAATATGGACAAAAATAGTGACTATTTCATAAATATAAAAAATAAGTAATTAAAATAAAAAATAAAAAATATAAGGGCTGAAATGAAAACCAAATATATTATCAATTTCAACCAAAGGACACAATTGAAAAAAAAAGCAAAACTTCTGTACCGAATATATTAAGGGATTTAAACCAATCTGGAAATTAAAAGAATGAGGACTGAATTAAAACCTAAAAATATAATCAATTGCAATCGAAGGACCGAATTGAAACAAATAAAAACTTATATAACTAAAATAAGGATAATTCAAAACAATTAAAAGATAAGGGACTGAAATGAAAAAAAACCATAAAAATCAGAGGCCTTTCGTGAATTTTTAGCATGCAGGAGAGAGAAAAAAGAAAAAAACCATTCAATCGGTTGAGCCGCTAATATGGCCACCGTGGGATATGACTCGCCCCACCAAGAACAAAAATAGTACACGGCGGCGCATCGGTTGAGCCGCTGAATGAACATTTTCTAACATCGGGCGACGCTGCACGTGCCACCCGAATCAGGCGTGAGGCCGAATACCATTGGGCGCGTGTGTCACACACGCACATAGTATTCGAAAGAAAATAATTAAAAAAAAGTCAATTAGCGGAACACCCCGATAACCAAATCTTCAATTTTATCTTATAGGAGGTAGATTCATATTTAGCCATTTTCAAAAAATGTAAAATTCTAGTGGCACTCCTCCCCGCCAGAATCGTTTTTTTTTTTTGTCTTATTCGAGGACATATTAGTATTTAGCTATTTTTAAAAAATATGAAATTTCTGTGGTACCCTTCTAGGAAGCAACATTTTTGTCTTTTTTCTAAGGATAAAATGATTATTTTATTGTGAAAATAAGTATAAAAAAATGAATGAATCGGTGAACCAACCGACCCGACCGACTCGAAAACCAAATAAATCCAAAAATACACTATTAAAATCCACAGTTGTTTTGTCTCACAATACACAATGTTTTTCTGATCTCTTTTAGTTTTTTATATATATATTTTCTTTCTATGGTCATGACACTTTTATCAAACTATTCTAATTCCCCCTCTTTTAATCCATTTGAACTTGTTCAAAAAAAAAACTATTCTAATTCAATAAGTGTCTGAATGATATATATTTTAAAAGTGTTTTTGAAAAAAATTAAAATTTAAAAGTTTTTAAATTATTTTAATGTGTTAATATCAAAAATAAAATAAAAATATTATTTTAATATATTTTTAAATAAAAACATTTTAAAAAACAATGTAAACCACGTTATTAAACAACCCTAATCTTTTTTTTAGTGAAGCGAGCCCGCCTAACCTATTTTATCAAAGCCTGCACCACTAATCTTTTTTTTATTTTGTTTTTGCTGCAACTAGTGTTATTTGCCCAAATGTTTTTTATTTGTTAAAAAATATCAGTTATTATAGTAGCTGAAAAATCAAGGTTTAAAGTTTTTTTTTTAATCAAAAACTTGTTCTCAATTAATTTTTAATTCAAACACTTATAATAAATCAAATTAGACCTATTTTTGTTTCATGAACTTTAAAAATAAAAAATACTTAAAACTCTTCTTTTTGTCAGAATCAAACTTTTTGACTTAAATATTAAATTTTAAAAAAAAACTAGGCATCAAAATTGCATAATTTGTTATTTTTAAAATTAGAGAATCAAAGTGCATATTCCCCGAAAGTTTTGCGTGCCATCCAAGTTTTGCCCCTTTTCATTTCGGTATCTAGGTTTTCATTTACACCCTCGACGAAAAAATCAAAAGTAATAGGCTTTGAATTAAAATTAAGTTGCGTAAAATAAAAGTTTGAATACCAAAATTAATCGTTAACAAATAAACTGGCCTAAAAAATAAATATTATTTAATATAATATGACGAGGCAGCTGTCCTTCTTCCTCTTGCCCTTCTTATCTTTCTTATGGGAAAGCCAATTATCAAAATTTCAAACACAAATCGGAGTAATTAGGGTTTTAATTTTGTGGTTGTCGCGAGTAGAAGCAAGTAAGCAAAGAAGATGGGAGAAAGAAAGGTGTTAAACAAGTACTACCCACCAGATTTTGATCCATCGAAATTACCCAGGATCCGAAGACCCAAGAATCAACAGATAAAGGTCCGAATGATGCTTCCTATGAGCATTCGTTGCAATACTTGTGGAAATTACATTTATAAGGGCACCAAGTTTAATTCTCGCAAAGAAGATGTCATCGGCGAGGTATTTTTTTTTTATTTTTTTTAATTTACTGTCTGTCTTTATTTTTGCTGGTAGTGTTTATGAGGGATTTTTTTTTATTTGTTTGATTTTTGCAGACGTATTTAGGAATACAAATATTTAGATTTTACTTCAAATGTACGAGGTGTTCGGCCGAGCTAGCAATGAAGACAGATCCTCAAAACTCGGATTACACAGTCGAAAGTGGTGCCACGCGGAATTTTGAACCTTGGCGTGCCGAGGATGAGGTAAAAATATGTTAGTTGCAACGGTGTACTTTGGTTGTTGTCTGTCTATAAGAATTTTTTAGTTTGGAGAATAATGTTGTTGGGGTGGTAGGAACTGGACAGTGAGAATAAAAAGAGGGTTGCAGAAGAGATGGGGGATGCCATGAAATCACTGGAGAACAGAACTTTGGATTCTAAAAGAGAGATTGACATTCTTGCTGCACTCGATGAAATGAAGTCTATGAAGGTAATTCGTTGTTTTGTGGGATTTCGTGTTATTTGTTAAATCATTGTGTTTTGGACTTCTTTGTCTTCCTGTACTGATTTTGCTTTCATCTTTGCAGTCTCGACATGCTACTGTCAGTGTTGATGCAATGCTTGAGGCTTTGCAGCGCACAGCTTCTGAAAAGGTACGAGTTTTAAGCTATGCAATAGTTTTTCCTTTTAAATCTTTTCCATAAGAATAAATTTGTCCATTGAAATGAAAAGCACTAAAGCATACTTTGAATTCTTTGCATTAACAAATAACATTACATATGAATGTGTGAAAACCAAAGTAGAGATTGTAGTTGCAGGAATAATGCTTGCTTGCTTGCTTTTTTTCTGGGGACATTTGCCTATTCATTTGTGTTGTACTGCCTTATTCTGACTCTGGCAATGGACTTTTTTGCTGACAGGAGAAGAAGTTGGAAGAAGAGGATGAAGCTCTTATAAAATCATTATTCCAAGTTAGTACTCAATTTCTTCTCTTGCTAGTTTCCTTCATGACCCGCTCATTTGTATCCCCTTCTTTATGACTAGATAGTCCTAACATGGTTTGCTTTGTGTTTATATTTTAAAGCAAAGACAAACAGAGGTTATTCGAAGAATTTCAGATGAAGATTCTGATGACAGCGAAGATTTTAACATGTCAAGTGATAAGTTGAAGGTATGAGAATCTTGTAAATCTACTTGTTCTTTTTTGTAGGTTACTTTCTGGAAGTAAGAGAAAAAAAAGTGAATGGTTGGAATATGTTGTGCCTTATTATTAAAAGAAAATATGAGAAGAGATCCAATTATATCTGTAAGATTTTTCACTTGCATTCTTTACCTCAAGCAATTTTTCCCACCAGTATACTTTTAGAACACAAATATTTTACTTCTGTCCTAGAAAAGGGATTGATCTCAAGCGAAACCTATTATCTTTGTACTGTTACTTGCGAATATGACTATTGTACCCCTTTAATTGTTGTTTGTTTGGAGTCTTTGACCTTTGAGTAAGGTTAGTCACTTGGGTAACATTACAGCTCAGCTTTGGATGCATTGACTCTGGAAAAAAAGATGTGTCTCTTCGTATAATCAAAATGCCAAGGAACGAGCTAGTATGTGTGCTTTGGAGTTTATCTATAGAAAAACTGAAATATTTAATTAATTAGTTCCAAACTCCAATAATCTATCTGAACTGTTTCTATCAATCCTACTGAAATCAACTTTTCTCAGAATGAATTTTTAGTTTAGATAGATCAAGGTATGCAAAGGTGTATATACTAATCCTGGTGCTGTTGGTTCATCATTGGTCATGTAACCTACAATTTGGTTATATAAAACCACATAGCAGGAGTGAAGCTAATTATGACAGGTGGATCAATATTCGAAGAGTGGGATGATATATAATATATATGAATATTTCACAATGATGCCCGTACTTGTGAAAATATTGATATTGCCACTGTTATCTTCCATACTTGCACATTTTCACTTTACCAAATGATAAAAAGTAGCCTTATTCCTCCATTTTATGTCCTACTTTCCAACCTTTCCATCTCTCTTGAGATCTCAGTTCAAATATAATGTTATGATAGAGCATACTAATTTAGAATCCATGTTCAATTAGACATGAGCAGCAGCTCACCTGGATGTCATTTATCAGAAATACAGTCTGTCTGTATGACCTTTTGCATTCTTCAAGTGCTGTGTCTTGGTGCTTATGCCATTACGCCTTAACTTTGTCAGTTCATATGAAGCATTTTATCTACTGCACTCATCATGAACATAGTTGAGCCATTCATGTTTGCCCTTCTTTTCGTCTTTAATGTATTAAACTTCCGACATGGCAATTTATGACTTTATGTGGAGATCAAGTGATTCTTTAAATTGAACTTCTGGGTGCATGCTATGCAGAAGAGGAAGGTTGCTGATGAAGTTTCAAGTAAACCAACAGATTCACTAACAAAACCTAGTGCTTCAGATAGCTCAAATAACACAGGTACTTTGTCATCTTTTACCTTTCCCTTCCATAAATTGCTCAACTAAAATTCTAGAAGTGAAAGCTCTGCTATTATGAGGCAAGAACAACATAGAAAGCTACAATATTCTCAATTTTTCTTCCGTGGCTAAATTTTCAGTGGATTTCTGATAAATATCAAACATCTACTGCACAGAAAGTATATTTGATTTCAAAAATGCTTCACTGCCTTTTCGGTGGTCTTCATGACAGCTCTAGTGCATTCAGAAACATGCATGTTATTGTCCCAAATAGAAGCTATCAAAGCTATATGCAAAAAGAATACTCCTCAAACGCTAATGTACTCCAAATTTATGTTAGAAAAACTTGATTTCTTAATATCACCAAGATCAATTAGTGCTCATACTTTTTGTTTAATTTGTTTCATTCATCTGTTATTATGAAATTCTAGGTGAGTCTGACATTCATGTTCCTTTGTTGTCAACAGAAAATTCAAGTGCTTCAGGGACTCAAAATGATGGCAAACCCAAATTTAGATCCCCGTTGATCAGGATCTCTGTGAAAAAGAAACCAGTTGCAGTTTCTGACCGTAAGGAGCCAGAGGAGAATGAACAAGTGGAGCAGAGTAAAGCTAATGAACCAAGCATTGGTCTACAATCCCTATGCCAGAACTATGACAGCGATGATGAGGATGATTAGTAAATGGTTTTGCTGTATACCATCATTGCTTCCTTTCCTAGATTATTTTGTTTTGGCAATCTATTTCACCCTTTTTGCTTTAAGGTGTGCAGTATATTGAATGTGTCAACTACTGTATTGGAAAATATATCACTTGAAAGCTTTGGCCGGGCCGTTCCAAACTAATTTCAGCATGTGCCTCCGTGGTCTTTGGATTCTGGTCTGCAATTTTAGAGGCTGGTCGGCATTGCTGTACAACCTATGTTTGAGTGTATTTTAAAATTGTGTTTGGCATGAAAATATTAAACTGCTATTTATGGATGGTTTAGATGTGTATGTTAACAATAATAAAAAAGAAAAGTCTCAATATATTTTCAAGTGAAGGAATTTGGAAAAGTACTTTTATCAAATACACACTACACAAGGGAGGGGTTTTCCCCCTTTTTTAATCCATATAACTTGTGCAAAAAAAAAAAAGGGAGGGGTAGGTTCTATTTGAGTCAGATTTCTAGTTTTTGCTTAACTCAATGGGTTCTAATTGACCTGGTTATGCCTCTCCTGTAGATTGCCGTATACTTGATTTGATAGTTTTTATTTTTATTAGTATGGGTGTTCAAGTCAGGTTGTGTGTATTTTAACTAATTTCACAAAACTTAAAAGACTATAGATGATTAAACCTTTTTAGTCCAAAGTATTTTGTGATGTGCGTACTAAGTTAGTACCTGAATAGGTGGGTAGTTTTTGAATCACATGGATATTGTTAAACTTAAAATATGTTTAAATTATATAAATATATTTATGGAATATTTAGATTTTTAAAATATAATATGATTTATATGTACATTAATATTGATGTGTATATATAATATTTATCATTATATTATATAATGTATTATGTTTTATTTAGTCTCTAGGTTTGGAAAAATGAGTCCTAAAAGTGGGAAAGAAAATTGAGGAAGGAGAGTATATATAAAGTTTGCGTATAAACGATAGTGGCTGCCGAGTCTAACATTGGCAGATGCATTATCCGCCGATGGTCCTAGGAACTTAAAACGAATGACGTAGGTAGAGGGCAGGGATGCCATATTTTTTTTTATTGATTTGGGTGTCCGGGCCCACATGCATATTCCGAATAATTCCACGGGTCCTGAAGTTAACGACCATGTAATTTTTTTTTTTTATGCGAGGAAACCCCACCTCCCTGGAAAAACACATTTTGTGGGCCCAAATGAGCGAGTAAAACCCCGACTGTTCAAGACTCTTACAAGAGGGGGGTTGTCCTAGGCTTTTACAAGAAGTGCATGTCCTAATTGGAAATCAAGATCTATTGTGCAGATTGCAAATTTTTTATCATGACCCCACGCCCCTTGGAGATCCATGTAAGTCTCCAGTGACTATTATATTAGTAATTACATGACTCAAATCTGAGACCACACTACTAAGCCGATTGTGGGACTACAAGTATTTTGTTGTGAGATTTAAGAGTGCTCCACTCATCATCATTGTCGCAACGATGATTTTTTTACGCGCTTCGTGTCCCGCCATCCCCCCTCTAGATTGGGAGACAACGGCGCGCGATGAAAATGGAGAGGTGTTATAGTCATAAAAAATACGACTATACTTATTAGGAGTCGCCTATAATTATTAGGAGTCATAAAAAATACGACTATAATGTAAATTTACATCGTATCTAAAAAATCTTTTTTTATTATTTACGGATGTACTTTACAATGTAAATTTACACCTTAGTTAAAAAAAACCCTTTTTTATCAATGGATGTGCTTTACAATGTAAATTTACACCCTAATAGATAAACACAAAAATAGTTATAATTATTTTTGATATTTCGTCCAAATTCCAACAGATAATCATAAACCGATTATGATATCCAATTTCATTTTAAAACATGAGAAAGATGCAATATATTGTTTTTTACGAAAAATATGATGATTTTTTTTTTTGGAATCCGGCCATCTGCACGAAAACAACATTTTTTTTTAAATACAATTTTTTTTAAATAAAAATGAAAATTAAAAAAAAATTAGGGCCTTACCTAGCCCAACCAAAATGGGTCAAAGCCCAACTTAATGGGTTGGACTGGACCCGGCCCATCAACTGGGCTGGGCCGAGAGAGTCCAACCCAAGACACAAGAGACAAAGAAAAAAAAGAAAAAGAAAAGACAAAACGGCAACGTTTAGAACATGTGAATTAACACAGTTCATGTATTACGTGAATAGTAAAATGGTGGTCGGCCGACCACGACGAGAGGCTCACCTACCATTGCCGTTGGATAGAGGAGCTCGAGGCGACTCTCCTTGTCGTGGGGCGTCAAAAATGGTGGCCCGTGGTGGTCGGTAGGGGCTCCTGAAGTGGCTGACCTGTGATGTGTTCGTGGCTGCGGCTTTGTTGCTCGTTGCCGGAGAAGAAGGATGATCCGTAGCAGGTCATGGTGGAGGTCTTTGTTGCTGTTGTGCTCGCCGAGAGCTGTTTTAGGAGGAGAGAGAGGGTCGGTTGAAACTGACTGGTTTTTTTTGGAGAGAGAGCTGTCAAACCGAGAGAGAGAGAGAGAGAGAGAGAGAGAGAGAGAGAGAGAGAGAAAGGGTTGTTGTGTCACCGGAGCTGGAGAGGAAGAAAGGGTGGTTGCCGCTGCGTGTGTATGCTTGTGTTCTGCAAATTTCCTACTGGGTCTTCTTCTTCCTCGTGCAGCCTCTGAAACTGAAACTGAAAAATTCTCCTCTGTTCTCTCAAAACTTGTCCTCCATTTCGTCTCTTCTCCTTTCCTCCTCTTCTGCATGCGAATGGACGATGCATTTATAGGGGAAGGAAAGAGGCACCCTTCATGCACATTGCATGAGGTTGCTGCCTTTGCGCTTTGCAGAGGTTGCAGCGTCGTGCTCTGCACTGTTCAAGTGTCGGAACAATGCAGGCACATGTAGGTTTGGTTTTGGGAAATTGCGATTTGGTCCTTTAATTTGCAATTGCTCTAATTGCATCCCCAATTGGTTTTAAACTTTTAATTTTGTGCAATTGTATCCCCGTCAGAATTTCAAGAGAATCCTTAGCTTTGCCGCCTTTTTTATTTTGGTCCCTAGTTTCCGATTTGCGCGATTTAACCCTCAATTGACCATTAGACTCTCAATTCGTTCAATTTGGCCCCTGATTTCGCATAATTGGCTTAAAACAATTCAATTCGATCCTCGAAAATTTCAATCTCATCAATTGAACTCGAATTAAATTCAAGAACTTGATCTCATCGATTAAGCCCTTAATAAAATTAATTTGACCAATTTAAAGTATAATTAAGTCATTGTACTTAATTAAATCCTTTCAATTGGATCTTAAATTAATTCCCGATCATAATTAAAGTTTAAATTGGTCGACGATTAAATCAAATCAAAACACAAAAATATAATTATATCGCTCAACTTAATTTTTATATAGATTTATCCAATGATAATTTATTTTTGCCTTAAATCTATATTTTCCTCTATTTTTGGAACAAAAGAGATACGATTGGACTCGCGAAAACAACCAAAATTTCCAATTGATTTTATACCCACGCCGACCCTTTTTATTTTATTTTTGTTATTTTTGGGTGGATTTTAGGGAGTAACAAAAAATTAGATTACTTTTGTATTATTATATGAATTTTAGTTTTTTTTTTATTACATATTTTTAATAATGTAATATGTAATTAAATTGGATGATGATATTATAAATTTACATATATTATAATGGATTTAAAAAAAGTGATATACATATGTTTGTAACATTCTTAACTTATTACTCTTTTATTTGATTTTTATGTTAAATAATAAATAGTATTCATATAATAATTATATAAATAGTATAAATATATGATTCTTTTATTTTTATACTTTATGTACTCATGGAAAAGTTATAAAAATTAACTCAATAAATCAATATTTAGTAGCAACCAATCATCTAGTATAAACTCTAATATTAGATGCTTAAATAAACAATGCAAGAACCTTGACCAGTTGAAGCCTCCACGCTGGCATTCCATATCTAGTATATCCTGTTTATCTCTTCAACCGTCGGATCGATCGAATAAACGGTCAATACAAGCAGCAGCCCTCTTGACGCGGACTAACTTTTTAAACCATTGATAAAGCATCACCCCTCAGATCTTACAAGCAGAAGGAAGCCACGCTGGCAATCCGAGTTATCCTTTCAATATCTTATAACAGCCATCAGATGCTCTCAAACCATCGGAGGGTACTATAAATTATCCTGACCGCCAAAATCAACCGCCAATCTGAAAAATTGAAAAAAACCCTCATCTGCCTGCTATATATAGTATATACAACCAACAAATATCACTACTTCCACCATAAGCGAAAGCCTCTCCGGATAAACTTTGAATTCTCGAAGAAAGGTTGCGTAGAAGATGTCTGGGAGAGGAAAAGGAGGAAAAGGGCTAGGAAAGGGAGGAGCAAAGAGGCACAGGAAGGTGTTGCGAGATAACATTCAAGGAATTACAAAGCCAGCAATCAGAAGGCTAGCAAGAAGAGGTGGCGTGAAGAGAATTAGCGGGCTCATCTATGAAGAAACAAGAGGGGTTTTGAAGATTTTTCTCGAGAATGTGATTCGTGATGCCGTCACTTATACAGAGCATGCGAGGAGAAAGACCGTGACTGCCATGGATGTTGTGTATGCTCTTAAGAGGCAAGGTCGTACTCTGTATGGGTTTGGGGGTTAGGGTATTTCGTGTCTTTTGTTGTGCTTGTAAGGGCTGCTTTTGGGAAGCAATTTATATCTTCTGTGAGCTGTAATTGAAAAATTGAATCTATAATGGAAAGATCTCTTTGGCTTTCGTTGCAATTTAAAACCATTTGCAACAGAAATTCCATTGCAAATGGTTTTATGCAGCACACTGTTTTGTTAACTTAATTATATCCATCTTGCTTTTCTCTTGTTCTCCTCATTATCTCAGAGTGAAAATTGAGACAAAAAACACTCGTCATATCTACTGCCTTCAACAGTGATTTTTCAAATCTCTGGTAGTTCGAGCTCTTGTTCCCGATCTCCAGGCGTCGAGCTTCAGTTACTCAGTACACCCATCATCACCACAACGAAGATCTGCTTCAGGTACGGTCACTATTCTTGTATATCTGAAGTCTGCAATCTTTTTGTTGTTTTTGTGGTTTCTGGTTTTCTTGAAGGTATAAATGTGAGGTTTTGGGGCTTTGCTAGAGGGGTCTGTTGCTTTTCTAGAAAAAATGATATAAGAAGAGAGGAGTAGCACTGCATGTGTTTGAGGAAGAAGAGGAGGAAGAACACAAAAATAAAGTGGAAGATGAAGAGGTGGAAGAGGAGGAAGAACACAAAAATAAAGTGAAAGACGAATAGGTGGAGAAAGAAGTAATAGAGGTGACGAGGATTGTTGATGTGTCTAGTCCAAGGATTAATTTTGGAGCTGGCTCCATGATATCTTCTCCTCTGAAGTTTGAGGCACTCAAGGATGGTTCAGAAGATAGGCACCCAGTTTCCTCAATTAAGAACTCCAACACCTGCAGAAAAGAGGGTTGAAGATTCCTCAACCATCTCCAATTTTGACTGTAAGAGAGGATTCTACTCTTAAGAATTTTGAACAAGGAAAACTCACCGCTCCAGAAAAATGTGCCTATGATAGAATGTGGGAAAAATATTCATTTAAAATTAATTAAAAAATAAATAAATTTGAAATTATTAAAAAATTAAAATGAATTTGATGGAATGTCCTTTGCTAATTTGCAACAAAAATTCTGTTGTAATTTTGCAACGGATTTTCTATTGCAAATGCTTGTTGCAACTTTGCAATGGATATTTCGTTGCAAAAGTGCAACAGAATATCTGTTGCAAATAAATTTGCAACGATCATTTTGTTGCAACCTATTTTGCAGTTGTTTATTTGCATCGAACATATGCATTTGTAAATTCCGTTGCTAATACATATTAGCAATGAACTCCTTTCTTGTTTGCAATGGACACGTCCATTGCAAACAACCCTCTTTTCTGGTAGTGATAGCTAGCTTCTTGTGATAGCAAACATTGCTTGAATTCACGTGACCTTGAGGACATATGGAAGCCTGTGAAATAAAATTGCATAATTAAACATGCCATGTGAGACAGTATAATAAAGCGTATATGTAAAGGAGATCACGTAGTTGAAGTTGTATTAATCTCTATCACTAGATTAACAGATTAGTAGCTATCGCTATTTGATCTTTATCCCCATATTAGATATATCCTAGCCTATGTTGTACACTCCGACATGTATTAATACATAAAGCTTAATGATATCGGCGGGTGATGTCGATATTGACATAATCTATAAACTTGATTAGCTATTCGGTTTCAGAAAGGTTAATGATATCGGCGGGTGATTTCGATATCGACATAATTTATAAACATGATTAACTATTCGATTTCAGAATAGTTAATGATATCAGCAGGTGACATCGATATCGGCAAAATTTATAGACTTGATTAACTTTCTGAGATGAAAGCTAATGATGTCAAAAATCCTTGACATAGACATACTCTAAAACCTCCTAAGGTAATAACGGAACAAAGATTAACTATTTTGGTTTTAAAAAAAAATAGTTAATGACACCAACGGTTATGTTCGTGTCAACATTTTCATGAAACTGATTAGTTGATTTTAGGACGGGCAATTAGAGACACCATTGGAGGTCATTAATGTCGGCTATAGTCTCTTCGATGTGAAAAAGGGGAAAGAAGCAGATCAAAAGAAATAAATTTTCTTTTATATAACCTTAAAAAGGGTGTATATGGTTGTGTCTAGAATCTCATTTGATTTAAGTAGATTGATGGATATGTTGTTTAAATTCTTCTGTAAATTGCTAGTATTTACTTAATTATTTTACTCATATGGAAAATCTATATTTTGCAGGTTCCTCCCATTCTCATCGGGAATAGAATTTTAGACCCTTAATCCTTTTTGTACAAGTTAGGAACTTAGGAAGTTGTGATGTACTTTTGGTTATGCAGAAAAATATGTAAGTTGTATAGAATAGTATATTTGTAAATTTTGGTTTTGAAATATTAAATTGTGTTACGTTATATATATATATATATATGAAATCTTCGTGTGCGAATTGACTCTTTTAATTTTTACCTTATGCGTGTGATGTATGATGGAGTTTGGGAATGAATATGGTCCTGAACATATCCTGGAATAAATTATGCAGTTGATTGTATTAAACATGGATGGGATTGTGGATCAGACGTGATTCAAACTGCATGCATGTTACATTGTCGATAATTTGGGATCCTTCGATATGGGGGAGACTCTGCTGAAATTTCGTTAGAAATTTCAGAGAGAGAGAGAGAGAGAAAATTTATACTCCAAATTACCCCTTTATAGGGGAAAGATTAACAAAATTTTGGGGCTATTACAGCCTATTTGGTCGATCTCCTGACTATACAAAAATGCGCATTTTTGGTTGTCAGTGTTACCCATGGTTGAAACCCTACACAACCAGTAAACTACACCTAAAACCAATACCTTGTCTGTTTCTGGGGTACTCAACCACTCAAAGTGAGTATAAATGTATGGATCTAAATTCTTCTCGTAGGTAGTTGTCTCGCCATGTAGTCTTTGATGAGAGTAATTTTCCCTTTTCAAATCTGCACCTGTCACTATGCCTTCTCTATTAGTTGTTGATGTTCAACAAAAGGATCTTCCTATTCCAGCAGTGCCTCCCATTGAATTATTACCATCCTCGATAACTACCGTGTTGTCTAGTTCTCTAGCTGCTTTGTCTTCATGTTCTCATGCCCCAACAAAACCCCCACCTCTTGCCATCCATTCAAATACAGGTTCTACGAACTCTCAAACACCCATTCGTACACATTCCATTATCACTAGATCCATGAACAATATTCATAAACCAAAGCAGCTTTACCGAGCCACTAAATATCCCCTTCATCCTCCTGTAGAGCCAACCTGTGTGTCTCAAGCATTACTAGATCCCAAGTGACGCCAAGCCATGTCTGAAGAGTTTATTGCCTTAGTTAAACATGGTACATGGGAGATTGTTCCTCCAAGTTTCACCATTAAACCCATCAACTGCAAATTGGTGTTCCGAATTAAACTCAATTCTGATGGTAGTATATCTCCCTATAAAACCCGTCTGGTTTCAAAGGGATTTCACCAAAAACATGGCTTTGATTATACTGATACTTTTAGTCCTGTCATAAAATCAGTGACCATTCATACAGTTCTTTCTAGTGCAGTTAACAACAAATGGCCACTTCGACAACTTGACATTAATAATGCATTTCTGCATGGCCAACTTCACGAGAATGTATATATGGTTCAACATCCAGGTTTCATTGATCCTACTCTGCCATCTCATATTTGCAAGTTAAGGAAGTCACTCTATGGCTTAAAACAAGCCCCCCCCCCCGTGCTTGGTACCAGAAACTGTGCACTTCTCTCCTTCAACTGAGATTTCAGCAGTCCAAATCTGACTCATCCCTATTCATTTACACATGTGACAGGGCCAAATATTCCTTTTGGCTTATGTGGATGATCTCTTAATCACTGGAAGTGATTCTGTATCCATCTCTAAAATCATCAAGCATCTCAGCACGTGTTTCTCATTGAGGATCTTGGCTTACTACATTTTCTTGGAGTTGAAGTGTTCTCCATCCACCAAGTGTTATTTCTATCGCAACACATACATTTGTGATCTTCTGACAAGCACCAAAATGGATGGTGCCAAACAAGTACAGACTCTGTTGGCCATTAAGGATCGTCTTCAGCTTAATGATGGGTCTCCTTCTATGGATCCTATTGCTTATTGTTGCATTATAGGAGCTCTACAATATCTTTCTTTGACTAGACCTGATATATCATTTCCTGTCAACAAGCTTGCCCAATTTCTACATAAACCCACCCAGCGTCACTGGATTGCTGCCAAACGGGTTCTCCGTTACCTGAAAGGGACTCCTCATCATGGAATTCTCCTCCAACACACCAATGATCTCACTCTTCAAGGATTCTCCGATGGAGATTGGGCAGGTGATAAGGATACCAAAGTCTCCACCTCTACTTATCTTATTTTTCTAGGAAATTGCCCTATTTCGTGGAGTACATGGAATTAATGTTCTATTGCACGTTCCTCCACAAAGGCCAAATATTGGGCTCTCGCTTCTACAACTTCAGGAATCATTTGGATTCGTTCCTTACTACGTGAACTGGCTGTTACAATATCAAACCCTCCAAGCTTACATTGTGACAATATTGGTGCTACCCAATTAAGTCTTAATCTTGTCCTACACTCAAGAATGAAACACATTGCAATTGATCTTCACTTTGTCCTTGATCTGGTTTCCAAAGGTCTATTTTAGGTCTCTCATGTCAGCACCCATGATCAACTTGCTGACCTCTTAACCAAAACTCTGTCTCGACAACACTTCCAGAAATTGTGCACTAAGATAGGCCTATTTGATGGAACGCCTATCTTGCGGGAGTGTGGAAAAGAAATCACGTAGTTGAAGTTGTATTAATCTTTATCACTAGATTAAGAGATTAGTAGTTATCGCTATTTGATCTTTATCCCCAGATTAGATATATCCTAGCCTACGTTGTACACTCCTACATGTATTACACTTCTGCAATCCTATAAATACATGATGCATTGTTAATAAAGATTAAGCTTTTCTGTACAATTCTATAATATATACCCCGTAACCCTGACCTGGCCTAACTTAACAATTTTTCCCAAACACACCACTAAATTTCCTAGGGAAAACAAACACTATAGTCTGAAATCTTGATAAATAGAAGCTGGAAAAACTGCAGCTAAGAAACAATAAAAGGTGTGTTGTGTTGCCTTACTTTTATCTCATGGTTCATCAAGAGATGGAGTGTAAAATAAACTTTAGTTAATAACAATGACAATAATATATGCTCTTAAGCCTCTAAATTACTTGGTAAATCAGCTGGTAAAGATACTGTGTTTAAAGAATTTAATACACGACTATTTGTGTTCAAGAATTTAGTAGATGACTATTTGTGTTCTTTCATATAGACGTCAACTAATGAGATATTTCATTTATATCAAAACACAATATAGTCGGTTGAGTTTCCCGAAACACATATACGACAGATATAATAAATTTAAAACTCTTAGGGACTCCAAAGTGTCTTGTTAGACAAATCTAGAATTGATTTGTTTGGGGTTTACACAAAAACTACCTGAAAATTAGTTGTTCTGTTCGTTTTGAATATTTGCTTCAAGATCTGGTTAGCACAAACCACAACCCATTTAAATATTTGTACTCTAATGATAACCCACACTAATAGAACTCCAAAGGGTCTTGTTAAACAAATCTAGAATTGTTTAAGGTTTATGCCAAAATTACTTGAAAGCAGTTGTTCTTTTTGGCTTTGTTTATTTGCTTCAAGATTTAGTTATCACAAACCACAAGCTGTCTAAATGTTTGGACTTTAACAATAATCCATACAAAACACCAATAATAAATTTCTTAAACCCTTTTAGAATAGAGAGATTGTTATATCTTAGAGTATTAACTTCTTTTTTGTGTGTTCTAGGTTTTTACCTACTGTATTTTTTACCCTTATCTTCACTATAAGAATAAGAGACATAACTTTCAATTTATAGAAAAAACCTAAAAAAACCTTATAAATAGAAAAATATCACTTTTCCCCTCAAATAATATTACACTTTATTTTAGGCTAATTTTAGAAATTTATTCAATCATGTCATTACTTTGATTATTTCTAGGTCTAGAGTTGTAATTTCTTGTATTAATTATAATCTAGTCCTAAATTCACAATCAAGTCTCACTTGATTAATCATTCCAATTTAATTTATGATCAACAATTTTTATGTGTGTGACCCATTAATAAAACTCTTCTCATCAAATGATATTTGTAAACACCAAAATCGACTATTTTGATGGGCATAATTGTTCTCAATCAATATTTCCTCTTTACCACTAAAATCTGATAACTTTCTTGATTATACCACAAACTATGGACAAAAAAGAGAGAAGAGAAATAAAGTGTAAGACCAAAAATGGATGTGAAAAAAATCAAAGGGATGTAAAATGAGTACATTGCAAAATAAGGGGATCAAAGTAAACTTTATTAGTCATTTTTGAAATATCCATCTATTAATTCCATGCTTTTCATATTGGTTATTGTCTTTCAATTTTACCTTTCCTTAACCAAATAGAAACAATTTGATTTTAATTTGGCCATAAAAAGATGCAATTGATAAAAAAAAGTTTGATCACTAAAACTAAAATAATTCACTAAAACTATAATGACATGAGGATTAGTATTTTTATCACACTTTTAAGTGTTTATAAAAGAAGGTAAACCACATGGGTTTTTAGTTATAGGAATAGACACAAATTATTGTAGATTATAATAATGTAATTATTGTTTTTCCCCTTAGTGCATAAAACTTTAACTCTTGGACTCGGGAGCATTTTAGACCTTTTCATGGGACCGGTTGACATTCTCTGATTGTGTGGGGGTATTTGAGTCTTTTCCGGGCATTTTTGCACGGATATGCCCTCATAAAAAACACAAAATCCAAGAGTTAGTTTTAGGGGTGCTTAGGTAATATGTTTTTAATTGTTTTTTCTGCAGAACACTAGTGGCACTTCTAACTGACGTGCTTACGGTTTTCTAACTTAAGCCTTTTTTGGTGGCACGTACGACGTCGTGTGGTAGCTCAAAATTTCCATCTAGCGTCTCACTAGATGCGTCACTATGTCCTCTTTCACATGGTGGTGTTCGTGTTGTTGCATGGTGGTAAACAACGTGACAATGGTCGGTTGATTTATTTTTCCCCTTTTGTTTCTCCTACAGCCTAAATTACATAGAAGTCCCCTTTGTTTATGGTGTTTTCATTTCAGTTCTTACTCTTTTGATTGTTTTGTTTTGTCCTGATTTTTATTATAGAAGTTTTGATTTGTTTCAATTGAAATTGATTATATATTTTATTTCATTTCGGTCCTTATTATTTTAATTTTGGATTTGATTTTAAATCCGTTAATGTTTTCAGTATAGAAGTTTGGATATTTTTTTTTAATTTTTGTCCTTTGAATGAAATTGATCATATATTTGTTTTTCATTTCAGTCTTTATTTTTTTAATTTTTTATTTGATTTCAATTCCTTTAATTGTTTGATCTTTCTGAAATAGTATATATATCCTTTTAGTTTTGGTTTTTAATTTTTATTATTTTCTCTTTTGTTGATGTTGTGTTTTTATTTAATTGAGTCTTTGAATTTTAATTTGTGTTGGTGATCATTTGAAAATTGATATTTCTTTGTTTTCTGTTTGTCCTTTTTTTTGCTTTTTATTTATTCTTCAAGGTAAATGATATTTTTTACTCTAATAATATTTGTTATTTTTTTCATTTTTTTTATTTGCTCTTTTGTTAAAGTTTTTAGATGTTTTTTTATTCTTCGGGGTAATTTTTTTTATTTCCATTATTTATGCAATAACAATAATTTTATTTTATTTTCTTACTTGCTCTTTTGTTAAAGTTTTTGAGTTTTTTTTAATTTCTCGGGGTAATTTAATAGTTTTTATTATTTTAGCAATAATAGTAACAATAATTTTAGGTGATATAATCATGGTAATTATAGTGACATTATTAATCATAATGATAATAACAATTGTAATTTATTGTAATGGTTATAATGCTTACAGTGTTAATAATTATAACTTTGATGATAATAATAACTGTCGCACCCGTCGCGAGAGCGCGACGTCATGACGACCCTCCCCGCGAGCGGGGGAATTCATGTGGGGGTCTTATCTTTATTTTTGGAAAAAAAAAAAGTCGTCACCTAGTATTATGGTTACTAGTAAACCTAAAACTGGTCTTTCAGAGATTCTAAAGTAAGGGACTGGTTGCGTAAAGGGAAGGTTTTAGCACCCCTAATACACCCCACCTAAGGTAAGTTGCTTGACGTTTTGGTTTGCTTATGATTTGTTATGGTCTCGATATGTCAAAGAATATGTTTGGTTAAAATGGTGATGGTGTATTACCCCCACTGAATATTTCAGATATTAACCCCATTAGGATTTATTTATCCGAATACCGACAAAGTGAATAATAAACCCCCAAAAAATAAGATTTTTATATTTTTGAAATATTGACCAATACCCTTTGGATTTTTACAAACATGTTGTAAAATCTCAAAATGCAAGAAATGATTTTTCTTTGCGAAATCCATGCTAAAACACATTTTTTCTTCAAACTCCAAGATAATATATACTTTTTTTGAAACAAACAGAATTTTTAAAATATGCTAGTGTATTGGTCGTATGCAAGAAAACAACACATTTTTGTTCTTTTATAAAAATATTTTTATGTAGATTTAGAATTTTTTATTATTTATATTTCTTCTGGTGGGCTGGCTGTTAGCCCACCTGAATTCGGGCCAGGCTGGGCTGTCAGCCCCCACTCAGGCTGTGACCCGTTCTAGTGGGGAAGAAGACAAGTCGACTTCAACGTAAATTTTTTCTACGGTTCGTGAATATTTCTCTTCTTTGTTCGTTCCTCTGTTCTTCGAATCCCCTCCTCTGTGTTTTCAAATCTTTCCTCTCTGTTTTGTTAATTCTCCCATTCTGCTCTCTGTCTCTTCTTTGTTTCCTTCCCTGCTCTTAGATTTTTCAAGATTTTCTCTTCTCGATCTTCACTTTCTCTCTTCTTTTCCTCTCTTTTTCTCTGTTTGTTCCTCTCTTCCTCTCTATTATTTTTCTACTATGTCTTCTCTCTACGTCCCTTCGGCTGCCCATTGTGTGCAGCGATGGGTTGCCACCTCTGCAATGTCCAGCGGCATGCGTGTGTTGCTGCAGTGGCGTGCCTGTCATTTTTCAGGTGACTGAAAAGTACAGGCACACTTGCAAGTTTGCAAATGATTTGGGAAAGTAAGAAATACAATTTGGTCCCTCGATTTATAATTGTTCTAATCAAACTTCCAATTGGCTTTAAACTTTCAATTTTGTGCAATTGTATCCTCGTTATAATTTTGAGAGCATCCTTAGCTTTGCACGCCCTTAATTCAATCAATTCGGCTCCCGATTTCGCATAATTGGCTTGGAAAAATTTAAATCGGTCTCCGAAAATTCCAATCTCATCAATTGAACCCGAATTAAATTCAAGAACTTGATTTCTCATCGATTAAGCCCTTAATAAAATTAATTTGGCCAATTTAAAATATAATCAAGTCCTTGCACTTAATTAAATCTTTCGATTGGACCCTAAATTAACTCTCAAACATAATTACACTTTTAAATCGGCCAACAATTAAATCAATCTGACCCAAAAAAATATAATCATATCATTCGACTTAACTTTTTACGCAGATTTATTCTATAATAAATTACTTTATCCTTGAATCTGCGATTTACTTCATTTTGGGCATAAAAAGGTACGATCGAGCTCTCGAAAACATCCAAAAATTTCACCTTGATTTCCCTAACAACACCGAGCCCCCTTTTATTTTATTTTTTATTATTTTCGGGTAGTTTTGGGGAATAACCCAAAATTGGGTTATGACAATAACAATAACTCATAAAATAATATGAAGAATATTAATAATGACAAACACAATTATAATAATGATATTAATAATGATAATAATACTAATTATAATTTAAATGATATTAGTAAAAATAACAGTGTTGGTTATCATAATGATTATTGTCGTAATAATAACAACGATAATAACAATAATGATTGTCGCGACGACGATTTTTACGCGTTTCGCGCCCCGCCATCCCTCTCCGGAGAGACAACGGCGCGCGGTGAAAATGAGGTGTTTTATAGTCATAAAATTTACGACTATAATTATTAGGAGTCGCCACCTAGTATTAAGGTTACTAGGAACCTAATGGTCTGCGTGAGTCTAGGTAAGGGGACTTGTTGTGCAAGGGGAAGACGCATCACCACCAGTGCACCCTACCTAAGGTAACTTGCATTGTTGTTTGATTGTTTTTCTAAGTTAAAAATTTTGCACTGCATTTTCAAAAAGAATATTTTTTATTATGTGCCGATGTACTTTACAATGTAAATTTACATCGTAAAAAAAAAATCTTTTTATTATCTACGGGTGTACTTTACAATGTAAATTTACACCGTAGTTAAAACCCTTTTTTTATCCACGGGTGTACTTTACAATGTAAATTTACACCCTAATAGATAAAATAAAAATATTTAAAATTATTTTTGATATTTTGGCCAAATTCCAATGGATAATCATAATCGGTTACAATATCCAATTTTTGTTTTCAAACATGAGGAAGATGCAAAAATATTTTTTTTTTATGAAAAATATGATGAAAAAAATCTCGGAATTCGGCAGTATCCACGAAAACAAAACCTTTTTATGTTTTTTTATTTTTGTATTTTTATATATTTTTTAATAAAATAAAGTAAAAAAAATAAAATAAAACAATGGAAAAGGAAAATTTGTGGGCTATCAGTCCCGCCCTGATGGGCCGGCCTGACAGCCCACTCCTTGCAAGGCTGGGCTAAAGCTAGGTGGGCTTCCGGCCCAAACCCTATGGACGGGGCCTCCAGTCCAGGTGGGCTGGAAGCCCACCTAGGAAAGGAATTTGGGCCGGGCACAAAGCCCGGCCCACCTATCTCGAGCCCCGGCCCACATGCACGATGGGATGCAAATTGCGTCACGCCGCATGCAACTCTGCAACCGACCGAAGGTTGAAGATGAAGGAACGAGTAAATTTTCAAGTGTGATGAAACGTGTACTCGTTAGTTCCTTCGGGTAGAGGAGGTCGAGGTGATGATTCTGCGGTGGTGGCGTCGTCAACGGTGGCTCGTGGTGGCCGGGAGGGAGCCTCCAAATTCGTCGGGTTTGTCGCCAACCGGTGTGTTGCCTCGCCGGGAGAGTGGGGATAAGTTTTCTGGTGTATAGGGGAAGCTTATGGTGATGAAGAGAGAGTGTTGGGTGGTCGGGAAGGCTGTAACGATGGAGAGAGAGAGATATCTCGGCAGATCGTTCCTAGAGAGAGAGAGAGAGAGATTGCAAGCCAAGAGAAAGAGAGAGGGAGCTGGTTGTTGAAGACGAAGATGGGATTTTTAACGTTCTTTTTCTTGCTTTTGCTGCTAAAAATCTATGTAAACCTCTTCAAACTTCTTTTTTTCTCCGTTTTTCTTCTCTGTGTTCGTCTGTTTGCTAAGTTTTCTTCCTATTCCCCCCCTTTCTGCTCGTGCATGCCCTCTGTATTTAAAGGCGAGAGGCAACCCTTCGGTTGCCCATTGCGTGCACCGATGGGTTGCCTCTTCACCTGAAAGTGAAGAGACAGAGGCAGAGGCGTGTCTGCACTGTTCACGTGACTGAACAGTGCAGTCACGCGTGATGATTTTGAGGGGAGAGTGTAAAATGCAATTTTGGTCCCTCAAGTTTTAATTGGTTCAATCGCACCCCTAATTAGTTTTAAACTTTTAATTTTGCGCGATTGTGTCCCCGTGAAAAATTCAATGTTAGCCTTAAATTTGCGCGCCTTTTTTATTTTGGTCCCTGACTTCCTATTTATGCTATTTGACCCTCAATTGACCATTAAACTCTCAATTGTTTCCAATTGGACCCCTGATTTCGCACAAATGGCTTGGAAAAAATCTAATTCAGTCTCCGAAAATTCCCAACTTCTCAATTGAACCCGAATTAAATTCAAGAACTTGATTTTTCATTGATTAAGCCCTTAATAAAATTAATTTGACCAACTTAAAGTATAATTAAGTCCTTGCACTTAATTAAATCCTTTAATTGGACCCTAAATTAATTCCCGAACATAATTATATTTTTAAATTGGCAGACGATTAAATCAAATTGACCCATAAAAATATAATTATATCCCTCGACTTAATTTTTACACAGATTTATCCGATGATAAATTATTTTTGCCTTGATCTGTATTTTTCCTCTATTTTTAGGGACAAAAGAGATACGATCGGACTCGCGAAACGACCAAAAATTTGCATATTGATTTTTTCTACCAACGCCGACCTCTGTTATTTTATTTTTGTTATTTTTGGGTGGATTTTGCGGAGTAACCTAGAAATTGAGTGATGATAATGATGGTGACAAAGTGATAGTATTGCCAATAATAATTAGAATATTTATTATTTACAATAATGGTTATAATAGCAACTATAATGATTGTGATAATTTAACAATCATGATAATAACAATGAGAATAATAATATAAATAATTCATTAGTTGACGTTGTTTTTGTTAAAAAATTAACTTTTTGTGGCTTTTTTTAAGTATGATATTTTTAGATCTAATATTACGTAAACAAAAAATATATGAAGCTACATGTAGACAAAACAAGTGGAAAAATTGGGCAAATGATCTACAATGAAAAAATATACGAGTTAATTGCCATGTGTTGCGCCGCAACCAAAACCAAATTTTTTAACATGAAAAATTATTAATGATGCTAGATTTTTTTATGATGTTATACATCTTAGCGAAACAATTAACCTAGACAAAACGTTTATGAGGTAATGTCAAAAAAACTAATTATAGGACATTTTTTATGTTTTGTACTAATGTTAAATAATATGTTTTAAAGAAATAATATAAAAAATTAAAGATAACATTGAGTTACAAGATTTTTAACGAATACAACATCGAATGATAAATTATTAGATTTGAACCATTATATATAGAGAAGTTATAAAATTAATTGTTAATAAATACAACATTGAATGATAAATTAGTTCAATTGTTATTCTTTTGATCGAAGGCAAAAACAAATATTATCAACATAAAAAAATATTATTTGACTTGATGAACAAATAAAAATAGTTAAATGACAAAATTAAAAGATAAATGCAAAATTTATATTAATACCGTTATGAATATAATTACCATAATCACCTGGATTATAATAAAATTTGTTGTTTAATTTTTTTTGTTTGATACTAATGTTAAGTCATACAATTTTATTAAAAACAATTTTGAGCCACAATTGTTTTTCAAATCATTGATCTGAGATATTAGATTTAAAACATTATATGTAGAGAAGTTGCAAAAAATTAATTCTTAATAAATACACCGAATGATAAATTACTTGAATTATTATTTTTATTGTTATTATTATGATTGAAAGTAAAATCAAAAACAATATTAGCAGCATTGAAAAAAATTAATATAAAGAATAAATGGAAATATTTGAAGAACAAAATTAAAGGTCAGAAACAAAATTAGTATTATTATAATTATAAAACATTACTACACTATCAAACACAATCTAAATTATTGTGTTATTTTCTTTCATGTTTGCCTAAAAAGCTTTTGATTATTTAGTTTTTTTTTTTAATGTTCATTTTATTATGGATAAAGTGTTGAAAATAATGATAACGATTATTTTTAAGGTATTTTTTCTTAAAGATATGTTAGGCTAATTATATATTTTGATATTTGTTTAATATTAATGTATTATAATATTTATAAAAATAAACTAAGATTTTTTTTAATCTCAAATTATTTTTAAACTCAGTGTTTTAAAATACTTTTAATATAATAATATCAAGATAAATCTTAAAAATAAAAAAATATATTTTAATTTCTTCTGAAATAAAAAATATTCTGCACAGAAAGAAGAAAAACATAATGATACATAAATACGAAAAAAAATAAGAACTATTCAAGAAAGACTGAAAAAAATAAAGAGATCAAAATTAAACTAAAAAAAATAAAGAGATCAAATGTATTGGATCTTGTTGCCATGCCATTAGCATTCAAAGCTGCCATCTGATTTTGAAACATAAAGTGCAATCCACCAAACCATATTGAGTCATGTGCCTCCAAACACGAGGCATCCGAAATCGTTTGTTGAGTCCTACAGTAATTTGTCAAGAAAGGATATTGTCAATGACATTATAACTTGGAATAGGTAGGGATTTTTTTTATAATTCTAGTTACCCATTGTTGTGACATCTGAAACATGGAATCATCTACTTGTTAAATGGAGGGCCCGCGTTTGAATCACCCTCTACCATATTTTTCCTTGATATATAAAGATGGCAAGTAGTTTTGGAGTGTCCGGGTTTCTGTATGATAATGAACTCGTGGAATTAGCTGAGGTATGCACAAGGTACGCGTAAGCTGATACAGACATTCATGTTAAAATAAAATAAATATACTGCACAAACCAGGGTTGTCAATTTCATTTTGTTTCTGCTGAAATAACCGAAACATTTCATACCAGTTAAAAAAATGAGACAAAACAGCATCATTTTTGTCTCGGTTTAAATTTTGCTCCGTTTCGGATTTTTTCAGCCAAATACCGGCGAAACATACCAATATTACTGTCTCTGTCGTTTCGGTTTAAAAAATAAATTTATCTTACTTTTCAAACCTCAAGCTAGCACACATCCCAATTTCACTGAATGTCACCGCCCTAAGAACATAAATCCCGTCCAAGTAAGCAAGTTTTATATGGATTCTTGATTTATATTTATAGACAAGCCACAAATTTTAAAGCCTTTGACAATCCAACAATGTGGGATAACATAAAATTGATTTGTCCAGCGATTTGTTTGTTGGACAAATCAATCATAAGTTTATATATATATATATATATATATATATATATATAATTTAAAAAATATATATTATAAAAAAATAAAATTGTTGTGCCAACTTTGATTTTATAAAAAATAAAATTATATTTAATTTTTTTCATATATATAATTAGTTAATTAATTATGAACAGTAACAACCCGAAATGGTGCGCCGAAACCGAAATATTCCGTACTAATAGAAAAAACAAAATGCCAACCGAAATGGTATTGACAACCTTGACACAAACCTCGTTTTATTTCCTTCCTCTCTTCAGGTGTCATGACTTTTTTTTATTTGTAGGGGATTTATCCATCTCATTTTGTGCAAGGTTTTTTTCAACGTATCTCTTTAGCACGAATGCTGAATTGATTTAGCACTTTCGATATTCAATCAAGAACATCAATAGACTAGGAGGCATCATGGCCTAGGGTGTCACATACATGGTTGTCAAAATCGTGAGTTGTCTCGTAAAATCGGATGATGTTACGAGCCAACTCATCAAACCTTGTCAACTCGGGTAGAAAAATTGATTTTGGTCAAACTCGATCAAACTCAATCAAAATATAGCACTCACAGGCTGGAAGCCCACTTAGGTGTGGACTGGACTGTCAGCCACAGTGGGCTGATAGCCCAAAGTGATTTGGCTGGGCTTTCCAGCCCTCACGGGCTGGAAGCCTAGACAGGTGTGGACTTGGCTGTCAGCCAAAGTGGGCTAACAGCCCAGCCTGAGTGGGCTTCTAGTCCTCACAGGCTGGAAGCCCAATTTATTCAGGTCTGGGCCGACTTGTCAGCCCTGATGGGCCGAAATGACGGCCCATCTTCTTGCACGTTCGGGCCGGGCACAAAAGCCCGGCCCATTCCATTTAAGTCAAACCCTACATGAACATTGGGACGATTACGTCTCACTGCATGCAGGGACAGGAGGTAGAAGGCAGTGAATAGTAGGAATTTCAAATGTGGCGTAAGGCGCACCTGTTGGTATGGTCAGGTAAATGAGGTCGAGGTGGTTGTCCTGATGGTTGTGGCGTCGTCAACGGTGGCCTGTGGTGGCCGGAGGAAGCTTATGAAGTGGTAGTCCCGTTGCTGCTGCTCGCCTTCGCCCTGAGACCACGGCCGGGCGTCCGGAGTTGAAGGGAGGCTGAAGGTGATGATAAAGGTGGTTTTGGGGTGGTGGAATGGCTTCTAACATTGGAGAGAGAGAGGACCGAGAGACTGAAACTAGAGAGAGAGAGCTCAAACGTGGCTGAAGAAGACGACGATGATGGAGTTATTTTGTGTGATTTTCGCTTTGTTTTTCTTGCTTTTATTTTCTAAAAATCTCCTTGAATCTCCAGTACTTCCTCTACTTTCTTCTTTGGATTTTTTTTTGTCACTCTCTGTTTTTCACTTCAGTTTTCTCTCCTTTTTCTCTTCCACTCTCAGTGTTCTCCTAGTTTTTCTTCTTCCTTTCACGTCACTCTCCTCTTTTTTTTTTTATTTCAGTTTTTTTCCTCCCTCCTTTTGCGTAGAACTCCCTTCTTTTTATAGGGTAGCCTCGTCCCGCAAATTCTGCTGAGGGTGCCTCTCGCAAATTCATTGAGAGGCTGCCCGCGAATTCGCAGAGGCTGCCTCGCAAAGAATTTGCGAGAGAGGTCTTGGGTTGCCATGGATGTACTTGTTTTTACAATTTGGTCCTTCAATGTTTGATTGGTTCAATTACACCCCCAATTAGTTTTAAACTTTTAATTTTATGCAATAGTATCCCCGTCAAAATTTCAACAACAACCTTAAATGTGCGCACCTTTTTTATTTTGGTCTCTGGTTTCTGATTTGCGCAATTTAACCCTTAATTGACCATTGGATTCTCAATTTGTTCAATTTGGCCCCTGATTTCGCATTATTGACTTAAAAATTCAAATCGGTCTTTGAAAACTCCATTCTCATCAATTGAGCCCGAATTAAATTCAAGAAATTGATTTCTCATTGACTAAGCACTTAATAAAATTAATTTGACCAATTTAAAGTATAATTAAGTCATTGTACTTAATTAAATCCTTCAATGGGACCTTAAATTAGTTCCCGATCATAATTAAACTTTAAATTTGTCGACAATTAACTCGAATCAACCCATAAAAATATAATTATGTCGTTTAACTTAGTTTTTACAGAGATTCATCCAACGATAAATTATTTTGACCTTAAATCTGTATTTTCTCTATTTTTGGAACCAAAGAGATACGATTGGACTCGTGAAAACAACCAAAATTTCCACATTTATTTTTTCTACCCACGCCGGCTCCTTTTATTTTTATTTTTTGTCATTTTATTTTATTTTGGGGAGTAACCCAAAAATTGAGTTATGAAAGTTGCCCCCCTCTTTACAATGCTTACGATTAAAGTTTTGTAAAAGACTTTAGATAGTAGGCGTTGTAAAGAAAAAGAAAAGTGAATTTATCAGACCAAGAAATGGTTGATCCATCCAGAAATGAGAATGAGGACTATAAAGTGTACTCAGAAAGGGATGATAAGATAGGGCTAGAAAGCGCACTACCTAGGAATTGGGGTCGAAGGAGGACACCCAAAAAGGATGGAAGATGGCGATGTTTGTGAATGACACAGGAAAATGGTCTCATTGTAATGGGTGACCTACCAAAGCGAAAAATGGTGAAGATGGTTTCATTGTAATGGGTGGCCTACCCGGGTGAAAAATGGTGAAGACGGTCTGATTGTAATGGGTGACCTACCCAAGTGAAAAATGGTAGAGATGGTCTCATTGTAATGGGTGACCTACCCAGGAAAATGGTAGAGATTTCATGGGATGGAAGATAGGGCTAGAAAGCGCACTATCTTAATTCGTGATCGAGGGTTGGAAAAGGCACTCGAAGATGAGGGGAAAATAGGGCTGGAAAGTGCACTATTTTAATTGATTGTCGAGGGTTGGAACATGCACTCGAAGATGAAGAAAAATAGCGCTGGAAAGTGCACTATTTTTATTGATGGTGGTTAGAAATCTCACCAAGTTCTGGAAAGAGATAGGACTTAACAGTGCACTATCTGAGTTGGTTGATGGCTAGAAAGCGCACACAATTAAGGAAGAGATAGGGTTGAAAAACGCTCTATCTATGGTAAATGAAAGGCTTGTAAGCGTACTCAAGGAAGTGAAAATGATGAGGGCTCAAAGGCGCACACAAAAATGATGAAGGTTTGTAAATTACAATCCCTTCTAAACATTTCTTAGATTATCAACAGGGATGCAAAGCATGATGACATCTATATTTAAAAAGAGATAGGGCTGAAAAGCACGCCAAAGGAGAGCTCGAAGGCGTACACAAAATGATGAATGAAGGTTCGTAAATTACGATTCCTCCAAAACATTTCCTAGATTCTTGATGGGGATGTAATGCATGATGATGCATGTATACTTACCTGAGAGATATAGGTCCCCCTTCTTCTTCATGGTCTTCACTTTTCAGGGTTTGGATCTCTAGCTATGACGGCTTTTTCAGCTACGCTTACTCGAGCGAAAGCAACTTAAGATTTTGACCATCGAAGATGATAGATTTTCCATATCAACATGCCCCCCGAGTTTGATCCAGATTCTTTGAAAAGGAATTATGGAGTCAGCTTCATGATTTTGACCATTGGAGATGATAAATTTTCATATCAACATGCCCCACCCGAGTTTGATCCAGATTATTTGAAAAGAAAGGATGGAGCCGACTTCAATTGCATTTGTAGATTGCCCTCAGTCGGATCATGCCCCAAAAAGTGTTTTTAGAGTTCAAGTGTTTGCGGGGAAAGGGTTGGTTATTTGCAAAGATGGTGTTTTCATGTGGGATTTTTGGAATTTTAAAGTCATTCCAAGCACAAAAATCATTTTGATTGCCCGATCGGGTGATGTCACACCAGTGTTTTTAGGCTTTGAGTATTTGCAAGAAATGGATGGTTATTTGCAAAAAATATTTTCATGTAAAACTTTTGGAATTTTAAAGTAATTCCAAGCACAAAAACTATTTTGAACTTTGTTTAACAAGCTTGTTCTCGAAAGAATTCAAGTGATCTCATTGTAAGGTTTTATGTTGACTTTGACAAGAATGCGAAATGATATTTGCAAGTCTCGTACGTTAGGAAGGTTTTGATCAGGTCGTGTGAAATATTTGTAAGGATTGTTTCAAATGGAAAAGCATTGCTTATCGATCTAGATCACTCGCATTTGATCGAAAGGGCTTTATCAGGGCTTGTAACGTAGGCTTAGGTTACCGGCTATGAAAAAAAGATATTTGTAGGCTCAACAAGTGTTTAAGGGTTTTCTAGACTAAGGATCACTTAGTGGTTACTCTTAGAACTCCATTTAGCCCTTATGATTGATTTTCATAGTGACCTAGCATTGCCCCCAATATTTGTTTGGGCTTTCATCTTGAGTTTTTTTTTGTTGTTGTTGACTTGACATGCCCTTAGTATTTTGTTTGGGCTTTTTGTCATGGGTTTTTGGCACTAACATTGTTGATTTGACATGCCCCCCAAGTATTTTCTTTGGGTTTTTTATGTTGGATTTTTAGTACTACCAAAATATTGAATTGATTTGCTATAGTGTACTAAAACCCTTTTTATGTTATGCCCCCCAACTTTTGTTCAAATGTCACTTGTCATTAACAATAAGCTAAAATGTGTGGGGAAATAACTGTAGCTCCCCACACATTTCACTGTGGATTTCAACAGTGATTTCTTTTTTCTTTTTTTTTTTGCTTTTAGCTTTTCTTTTGTTTTTACTTACGGATTGCATTTTTTTTTCATTTTATTTGTTTCTTGCTTTTCTTTCTTGCTTTTTTATTACTTTTTTTTTGTTTTTTTTCTAATTATTTTTTTTCCTTGCTTTTTTTTTTGTTTATGTTATTATGTTTTTTTCCTAATTATTTTTGTTTTCATATTTTCCCATGAAATATTTTTTTTGTTTGTTATATTTTTTTTTCCTTTTTTCACTTATATATATATATATATTTTATTTATTTTGTATAATCAGAGTGTCTGGCTAGCTTAAATGCACCATGATTAATCCCCGGATCCAATTTTTTTTAAGGCTTTTTTTTCCTGATTATATTTATTTTCCATTTTTTTCAATGAATTTTTTTTCCTGGTTATATATATATATATATATATATATATATATATATATATATATATATATATATATGATCGAGGTGTCTCGGCTAGCTTAAATGCACCATGATAAATCATCAGATCCAATTTTTTATAGCTTTGTTTTGTTTCTTCCTTATTATGTTTTTTTTTCTGATTATTTGTTTTTCATTTTTTTTCTGATTATTTGTTTTTCATTTTTTTTCCATGAAATATTTTTTTTCCCTCGGTTCTATTTTTTTTAATTTTTTTTTGTTCACTTATACATTTTTTACCTTATCACCGGATCAATTTTTTTTGGTAACCGGTGTCTCCCAGTCAGCCTTAAACACACCATGACTAATTCCTGGACCAAATTTTTTTTTAAGTAATATGGATTGTAAATGGTGTGGAGAAAGCACTGTAGCTCCCCACACATAGTATTGTTGATTGCAATAGTGCTTTCTCGCTACAGTGTTTTTTTTCCCTGTTTTTTGCTTCTTCTTTTTTTTACCTTTTTTTTCTTTTTTCCCCTTATTATGTTTATTTTTTTATTTTTTTTCTTATTATTTTTTCCCCAAAACATTGTTTTTGCCCATTATACCTTTTTATATTATTTTTTATTTTTCCACTTATTTTTTATTTTTTTTAACTGGGGTGTCTTAAGCGCACCAGGGTGTTCAGACCAACTTATGTGTACCATGACAATCCCTGGACCCATATTTTTTTTTTCTCAAGTGCTTTTTCACTGATACTTTTGTTTTGTTCACTTATACATTTTTTTATAACCAGAATCTCTGAACCAGCTTAAATACACCATAACTAATTTCTAAGCTGATTTTTTTTTAAAATAATATGGATTGCTACAGTGCTTTCATGCTTATATTTTTTTTTCTTTCATTTATACATTTTTTTTTATAATCATGATCTCTCAGCCAACTTAAACTTATATACCCCTATAAGACAAAATCCAAAAGTTGGCTATAAGGGTGCATTGATAATTTACTAATTTTTAATTATATTTTCTGTAGTAGTGTTATGGGCCCGTCTTCGGGCATGATGTCAATTTCAGAACTCATGCATATTTTAGATGGCACGTGCGGCGTCGTAAAACTTCTAAAAATATATAATAGTTTTTTATATATTCATTTTATTATGTAAAATGTGTTTAAAATAATGTCATAGTATCAAAGGTATTTTCATTTTTTTTCATTTTTGTGCATAGTACAATAATTATAATACCCTTAAATAAGACAAAAACCAAGAATTGTTAGTGGGGGTGTCCCGATAATTTTACTTTTTAGTGCACAGTAAAATAACTTGTTGCCTCAAAAAAGACAAAACAAAAGTCACCTGCGGTAGTGTTTCAAACATTTCACGTTGAACTATAAATGCATAGGAAAGAGTTTCAATCTTATTTTACACCACCAAAGTTAAACTTACTATATTTTTTAACGAGAGTTGCATTTAATACAAATAAAAATAACAATAAAAATAAAAAATCTAAACAAAGAGCAAAGGTGTATAGATTCAAATAAAAAATTTAAAACTATCTTAGAAGGACCGAAAAAATCAAGGGATCGAAACTAAACTTAAAAATAAAGAATAAAAACCAAAATACAAAATACAAAATTATATGTTAAATCTAGATAAAAAAAATTTAATCCCTGCGGCGAAGCGCGGGTTTACGGCTCGTTGAGAACTATTTTGTAGATTGAAAAACTATATTTTTTTTGCACTTGCCCCCCAGTGTAGGGTGTGATCCTAGTCAGGGTTAATTATCAAGAAATAATTATTAGGCTCAAATAAGGACTACAATGGGCATTTGAGACTTTATGAAGGCAGATCAAAGATGGCCTTTCCTCATTTCAAAAAGATGCAATCTGAATCAATAAGCTTTGCTTTTCCATGCGAAATAAATTTTTGATTTTTTGGATTATTTGTTTGGCTAAGAGATTAGCTTTATTATGTGGCTTTTGCTGGTATGAGATCACTTTTCAATAAAATCCTTTGAATTCTCAGAATACATTTGTTAAACAAAAATTAAACTGACATTTCTTTTCGTACTAGACTTTGATTTGCCAAAAATCTTAATGAAAATGTAAGATCACGCCGAAGAATAGAGAAGAATACACCAAGAATTCATGGCCAAGCTTCAATTTCATTAGATGTCATGAGTGATACATTAAGCATAATATTTCTTTACAACATCAGAGTTTACAGGTCTAGGCAAATTTTCTCCATCCATATTAGTTAGAATTAAGGCCCCTCCAGAAAAAGCCTTCTTCACTACATATGGTCCCTCATAGTTTGGCGCCCATTTACTCTGGTCTTCTGCTATTGATATCTTTTTCAACACCAAATCTCCTTCTTTGAACACCCTTGGCTTGACCCCCTTGTTGTAAGCTTTTGCTATCCTGCTCTGGTATAACTGGTAATGGCAAATAGCTGCTAGTCTTTTTTCATCGACTAAGTTTTACTGTTCAAACCTCCCCCTTGCCCATTCTGATTCATCTAACTCTGCCTCTTTCAAGATCCTTAGTGATGGAACCTCCATTTCTAAAGGCATGACTGCCTCCATTCTGTATACTAAAGCATATGGGGTTGCCCCTACGAAGTTCGAACAAGATCTGCGATATGTGTGCAAAGCGCATGGGAGCATTTCATGCCAATCTTTGTAAGTAACGACCATCTTTTGGATGATTTTCTTAAGATTCTTATTTGCTGCTTCAACAACTCCATTCATGTTTGGTCTATAAGGAGAGGAGTTGAGATGCTTAATTTTCCATTTGGTGCAAAGTTCGGCAATCAATTTTCCATTAAAGTTATGAGCATTATCAGTTACTATCCTTGCACCTTGCAGGTAGACCATAGCGATAGATCAAGTCCCTTTCAATGAACTTTTTGACAACCTTTTGCGTTACATGGGCGTAGGAATTAGCTTCCACACATTTGGTAAAGTAATCAATTGCCACCAAAATGAATCTATGTCCATTACTTGCCTTCGGGTTAATTGGTCCTATGACATCCAATCCCCACATGTCAAATGGCCACGGTGAGGTCATGTTGAATAGATGTTTTGGAGGTGCATTTATTTTATCACCATAAACCTAACACTTATGACATTTTCTAACATATATCACGCAGTCTCTTTCCATGGTCAGCCAAAAATACCCAGATCTTTGCATTTGTCTTGCCATTGTATGACCATTGGCATGGGTGGCA